>CAUYTI010068073.1:0-29654 GCA_963575145.1 Galago senegalensis
AAGAGTAGAATGTGAACATTTTAAAGCAATAACTGAGAAAATGACATGAAGGCTGTGTTGACCAGTTTGATGGAAGTATTTCAGATTGCATGTGAAAACCCCACACTGTACTCCAGAAGTGCATTAATGTACATAGTTATCATTCAATAAAAAAAAAAAAAAGAAAAGAAAAGAAAAACAAAAGACTAGGTGGGGAGTGAGGGAGCAGGAAGAGAGGAGGAGGAGGAAGGGGGGTTGGTGTGCTCCCACTTAATGGGCACAATGTGGGGGGGGTGTATGGCACCCCTCCTGGAGGTGGGACACAACTACAAGCCTCTACCTAACAAATGCAAACACTGTAAACTAATTCTTTGGATCTTCAAATTAACCTGAAATAAATTTAAAAAAGTAAATACCTGTTGCCTGTCAAAAACAAAGATACAGAAAGGTAGAGAAAAGTAACTTCATAACCCTGCCATCTAGAGATAGTCATATTTACTATTCTGGGGTATTCCCTGTAACATTTGTGTCCTTTTTCTCCCTTTAAGATCACCAGGTACATGCCTAAATTTCATATGCTTATGTACATGCCTGTGTCTCACTAGAAAGGACATACTTACAATGACAGCAGCAGCAACAAAGACAGTTAATAGCAAGGGCTGGCAAGGACACGGATAAAGTGGATAGATGGCTGGTGAGAATGTACCATACCACAGCCACTTTAGAGAAGTTAAATGTAAATTTACCATGTTACTCAGTGATTTCACTCTTAGGTATCTACCCAAGGGAAATTAAAACCTCTGTCCCCAGAAAGAATGGACACACAAAAGTGGGAATAATCCAAGTGTCCATCAGTTGGGAAATGGATTAGCAAAATGTGGCACGTCCACCCAGGGCAATGCTATCTGGCAATGAAACGAGATGAGCTACTAGCACCCGCAACGGCACGCATGAACCTCAAAAACATGACCTAAGAAGTCAGAAACAACCATGTAATGAACGAGTCCATGTTTATGAAGTTTCTAGGGATGGTAAATCCGTGGAGACATAAAGCAGGTTATTGATTGCTGTGTGGGGGGATTGGTGAACGGGCATGAGGGATGTTTTGGGGATGATGGAAATATTCATGGTGATGATGTGGCTGTTGCACAGCACCATAAATATAAGAAGAATCACTGATTTGTACATTTAAAATGAGTGAATATTTTTTTTGAGACAGAGTCTCACTTTGTCGCCCTCTATAGAGTACTGTGACATCACAGCTCACAGCAACCTCAATCTCTTGGGCTTAAGTGATTCTCTTAGTTCAGCCTCCCAAGTAGCTGGGACTACAGGTGCTTGCCACAATGCCCGGCTATTTTTGGTTGCTCTTGTCATTGTTGGTTAGCTGGCTGGGACCAGTTCGAACCTGCCAGCCTTGGTGTATGTGGCTGGCACCAGAATCACTGTGCTATGGGCGCCAAGCCTTAAACGAGTGAACCTTATGGTAATATATAAACTGCACTTCCATAAAACTGTCAAAACTGTCAAAATTATAATATTCTTAGAAGTACTATTTTTGGGTGGCACCTGTGGCTCAAAGGAATTGGGTGCTGGCCCCATATGCCAGAGGTGGTGGGTTCAAACCCAGCCCTGGCCAAAAACTGCAAAAAAAAAAAAAAAAAGAAAAAAGAATTAGAAGTACTATTTTTAATAACTAAAAATGGACAACCCCCCCAAATAATATAAACTAGGAGGACAATCCTGATTCTAATTCTTGCTCTAAACCAAGCAGAACATGGCCCCTTTCTCTGCTTAGGGTTCTGAAGATATCTGAAAAAAATAGCGTAGGGGCCCATAATCAAACTAAATATCCAGACAGTGCCCACATAAGAAATGAAATGTATGTGTGAGAGTATGTATGAAAGGTCAGAGGTGGGAGAGCAGTCTGGAGGTTGTGTCTTGCTAGGGGGAGGGCCTAGTCATGAATAATATTTAGATATTAAAGGGAAAGAAAAGCAAATACCAATATGGATCTTCAGTTAGGGGCAACTGTGATAATCATACAAATATAACTTATAACTGTCAAACTTGAAGTCAGAAAAAAATGGACATATTCAGTGAGAGAGAAGAAAGTAAAAAGAGCACGATGAACAGAAAACATCAGATAAGATGAAGAAATCAAACACACATTATCAGCGATTACAGTATAAATGGGTTAATCTCGTTGGTTAAGATACAGAGACTCTCAGATTGGGTTATAAAAATAACCCAGCCACATGTGATTTTGAAGAGAGTCACATGGACAGAAGCACATGCAGAAAAGAAAGGAGCAAAAATGGCCATCTAGGAAAATAACCACCATAATACCAGGCTAGCAATTTCAATATCAGATGAAGTTGAATTTAAGGTGAACATCAAGGAAAAAAAGATGAAAAACGATGATTTATTCTGCGAATGCCACAGTGCCGCAATATTCCAAGAAGATAGAATAGTCATGAGAAAATATATCCAACAACAAAGCCTCACGCTATATAAAGAAGCAACGGGAAAAATTATAGTCGTAAATAGATAATCTGCCATTGTAGACAGAGGCTTAACTATGTGCTTCTTGGAAACGGATCAAACAGACCAAACAAGACAATCATAAAAGGATTTGAAAAACATGATGAACAGTTTTATGCAGAGAAAACACTAAGTGTCTGTTACTTTTGAGCACACGTGGAATTTTCACAAAAATGGATTATATCCTGGGTCAGAAGGTCAGTTTCAGATTTCTAAGAATCGACATTACCCGGAGTATACTCTCGGACTCAATGAAGGATTGAAATGAGAAGGACTAAAAGAATCAGTTAGGGTAAAAACCAACAAAAGAGAAATGGAAGCCACAGTAATGATTAGAATAACCAGAGTTAGTTCTTGGGAAGAATTAGGAAGATGGATAAGGCTAAGTGAAGCTGATTAGGGAATAAAAAGAGAGAAGGAGCAGATAAAATAACTATAGCTATCAGAGCAATTTAGACATCACGAGAGAATTGGATGAGCAGCTGTATATAAACACATGTGAAAACCCTGATGAAATAAATAGATTTGTGGAAAAATCTATGAAACCCCAAAGTTGGCCAGTTGATAAATGGAAAACTTGACTGGGGCAATCACTGCTGAAGGAATTAGAGCGGTGGCAAAAACTTCCACTTCCTCCCCAAATCATATGCCATTTAATAGGAATGGATAATCCCTGCCTCGTTCAAGTTGTTCCAGAGATTTATGAAAAGGGGAAAGCTGCTTTTGTTGTTTTCTGAAGCTTAATACCCAATTTATATCCTCACTATAAAAACTGGATGAGGATAGCACCAGGGCAGGAAAAGGAGAAGCCAGTTTTCACTTAAAAGTTAAATCACATGTTAACATTCTAAATCTAAGATCATCCTAAAAAGTCGTATAGCATCAGATTTATACGTGGAGTGCAAGGCCATCGCATCCTCTACTCTCAGCCAGCAGAAGAGAGTGCAAGAATCTCCACCTGCTTTTTAAAGGCTCTGGGTCTGCATGTGACACATCACACTTTTGCTCCTATTCTAACAGTGACAGTTGCACAGCCCCACCTCTGTACAAGGAGGGCTGGTAAGTGCAGTTCCACACTGGGCAGCCATCTCCCAGTGACAAGGCCACACTAAGGAGGGAAGGGCATGAGGTTTTTTTTTAAATTAATATGCAGGTACATAGGATTATGTTACAACAAAAGTTTTTTTGATGGACAGTTATGTCTGCTACGTTTAACCTTAGGAAACCTATCAATAGAAATCATTATATTAACAAACAAAAGGAGACTAACCATATGGAGATTTGAAAGGAAGTAGAAAAAGCACCTATTTAGGACAAAAGCCCAGAAAAAAAACAGGAATAGGTTATATATCAGTCACCTTTTGCTAGGTTATGCTGTAGTAACAAGCCTCAAATATTGGTGGCTTATGCTGGCAAAAGGTGATTTCCTGTTCACGTTATACGTTGGCTGTAAGTTGTCTGCCTCTGTGTAGTCTGTAATTTTCATTCCCAGACCCAGGCTGAAGGCGCAGGCCCTGCCTAGGATGGGGTGATCCAGTAGCAGAAGGGAAAAATTAGGGGAAGTACCGTGCAATAGCTCCAAGTACCAGCTAGGATGTGGCACATGTCACCTTCTTTCATGGTCCATTGGCCAAGTCCAATGTCAGTCTGGGGGGGGGGTCTATATTTTGCCCTGGGGAGGGGCCCTTTGGAGATGGGCCTCATAGAGAAGAGTAGCAAAGAATTGGGAACAATAATGCAGTCTATTATGTTGGATTATAACATATTCAACCTAATAAAGGCTTTCCCTGCAAAGCCCACAGCAAATGTTAGTTATGTTTGGTAAATTTTAGAAGCATTATCTTTTAAAGCTTGAAAGAAGTAAGGATATTCATGGTTAGTGCTACTTCTACAAACTAAAGAAGGTTCTAGAAAGTCATGAGGATTGGATAAGAAAAGAAAAATGGTCATATTTGCATATAACATCATTTACTGGAAGAAAAAAAAATTGACAGATTAACCACTAGTGGTAGTGAGTTAAACAAGTTTGTCAGATAACATAAACATACAAAAATTAGTAGTTTTTCTCTGTACTGGAGTCATAAAAATATGCAGGAGAAGGTGTTATTCATAATAGCAACCACTATAAAGTTTCTAGAATTTAGCCTCAAACTGCATACAGATTCCCTGGAGAAACTCTCAAAGGCATGAAAGAAGGTGGAGAGGTATACCATATTTATGGATAGGAAAAGAAGACAATCAATCTGTAAATTAATCTATGGATTTAACATAGATAAAATAACATCACAGTATTTCTAAGGGGTATTGGTCAAATAGATCCTCATATCTGCATGGAAGGAAAATAAATATAGTGATGATGACTTAAAGGAAAAGTACAGATAAAAGTACACTTTTTAAAAATTTCAGGTTAAAATGAGGGTGCAAACGTCTAGGTTGTGTTTTTGTTTCTAAGGTACAAGTCACGTTGTAGTTGAGCCCCTCATGGGGGGGCGTGGCTGAACATGCCCACAGTGTTCACATTGGGTGAGAACCTGCCAATCACCCTCTTTCCTTCCCTTTCTCTCATTGGCTCCTCCCCCTCCCCCTCACTAGACTATGCTGGTGTTTTCCTTTGGGGTAGGGGTGTAGTTGTATATGTATTGGTTTCATATCAGTATGGAGTGCATTGGATGCTTATTTTTCCATTCTTGTGATCCAAAGTGCAGATTTGTTTTACTGCCTCCAATGTAGGTGTAGCATTCTGAGAGTTGGCTGGAGGTGAGGAAGAACAGAAGTACTATGTAGTGTGATTGGTTGTTGATTAATTGTAGAGGATGGGGAGGGAGGGAGAGAGAGAGAGGAAGGGAAAGAAAAACAGAGTAAGAAACAAAAGGAGAGAGAGAGAGAGAAAGAGAGAGGGGGAAAGAGAGAGAAGCTGTAAGTAAAAAAGTAGAGATGGTTGTTATGCTTAAGAAGTGACTCTTTTATTAAATGTTTATTTTTTTGAAATAGAGTCTCACTTTGTTGCCCAGGCTAGAGTGCTATGGCATCATAGTCCACAGTAACCTCGAACTCCTGGGCTCACGTGATCCTCTTGCCTCAGCCTCTTGAGTAGCTGGGACTATAGGTGCCTGCCAAACTTTGTCTATTTTTAGTAGGGTCGGGGTCTTACTCTTGGTCAGGCTGGTCTCTGACTCCTGAGCTTGAGCACCTGTTTGGCCTCTTAGAGGGTTAGATTACAGGCATGAGCCACTGCACCCAGCCTAGAAGCGACTCTTAATTTCTAGGTCAAGGCCTGTGTTCAACGTGTACAACGATGGCCCAACATGAAAAATGGGCCCAGAACAGAACTGCAGAGCTGTCTGCACTGATGGAAATAGGATGTGGGAACCAGAGTGGCGCCTGTGTTTGTGTGTGTCTGGCACTAGCGGCGGGGTGGAGAGAGAGCAGCCGGCAAGAAGAGAGGCTCCCTTCCATCATCTGGAAGCAGAGTTTATTTCCCAATTGTTGGCACTGCCTTTTCTCTGCCACTCAAACTTTATTGGGAAATGGATTCTCTTGCCAGAACAGTGTGATTAATACTGCAACTGGTCGAGGGCTTAACAACAGATTGATGGTGATATTTTTAAAGGGGCATCCTGCTTGTGGTTTATGTCACCGTGGCACGTTGTGTTTATCAGCTCTGAGTGGAACGGGTTTGCTGGAGTTAGATTTTTGTTCCTTCTCACATGGCATTTGTTGTTCACCAGCCCTCCCTGCTGCCTTGCGTTTGTTATTTGATCTTAGAGAGTGAATGTGCATGAAGTAGAGTCATCAAAATCGTGTGTTTAGAAATGTCTGCAAGTGATGTGGTGACCAGCACTGGACACAGGTTTTTGAACACTAGAGATGAGAGGGGAACGTTGGTGACAAAAGCTACCCGATGTTCAGCCATCCTTGCTGTGATGAGGCTTATGGGCAAGTTGGAGAGAGGGATGTTAAGGAACTATAAAAACAAATATAGTCTTACAGTGAGGAGTGTGCCAGGGGATGCCTGATCTTCTCAGGGAAGGTGTCTCTGGATAAATGATGCTTTATTTGAGATAGAAATATGGAATGGCCATTAATTAGGACAAATGGTGGGGGCTGTGGATGGGAGGCATAGTCTAGAAAAAGAGAGCAGTATGGGCAAAGGGCCTGAGGTCTGACTTTTATGGGTTGCTCCACATCAAAACCCAACCTGGGATCAGGATGGTGCTTGATGGGCATAGACTCCAGAAGGGTTTTTCCCCTGGGCATATACTCAGGTATCCTTGGGAAAGGGAATTGGAGGGAGTGGTGTGTCCTTTGATTACCTGCATGGGTTGGCCCTGGCTTCCCCTGCTCCAGTTGGAACTCACCACTTTGATGTCTTCTGAACCCTCCCAACGCAGAGCTCTCAGCCTTAGTAAGAGGCTCTCTCTTGCACATTTAGGGGGTTTAACAGAAGTGGGTGTCAAGAGAAGCACATGGTGGGTATTTGCAACAACATTCTGACCCCTATACTCCAGGTGACCTAGGCCACCAGCGTTGACAGTGTGCGGGAAGTAGAGTGGCTTGGCGGATAAGGACATGGACTTTTTCGCTTCTGCTTAGATTCAGCTTTGTATTTTTCCAGTTCATGAGCTGTGCACACTGTTTCTTGATTGACAAGTGGGATGCGTGATAAGGCCTGCCTTTCTGAGAGGGTTCAGTGAGACCATGCATAGGGAACGCTTGACACAGCGCTAACCAGAGTGCATGTTTTGTAGTGTCGGGTGTCATGATTACTATGATCTTGTACTTTCTTTCCTCATCACCTAAATCTGTTTATTCATCAAGTCCCATTGAAGGCTACCATTAACTGAGTGGAGGCAAAAATAAAAGAAATGAGTGGGGCCAGACCACATTGTCCTTTGTAGCCAGTAGCCATGCTTGGTAGTCAGAACCTCCTCCTTTGGCAGTGGGGATTCATCCCGTGCCTGCTAAGAAGGACTTGGCATCATCCCATGTGTGGTTTAGAACCACCACTCTGGAGACCCCTGGGAGGGAGAACCAGAAGTCCCATGGGAGGCTGGTTGGGAATCCAGCCAAGATGTAAGGAGAGCCCTAGGGAAGGCTATGGCTAAGGAAGGGGAGAGAGGAGAGAGAAAGAAATGGTGTTTAGGAATGCTTAAATGGAGACTCAACAGCTTCTTGGTTGTGGGAGGCAAGAGAAAGAGAGGACCCAGGCGGCCCTGAAAACCTTTACCTTGGACACCTACAGTGGTGCCATCATGGAGTGAAGGTGGGGGTGGTGGGCGCTGCGGATTTTTGTCTGGCTTTTGCTCCCAATGGGCAGGTAGCCCCGGAGATCTGGGGTTGAGAATGTGTCCCCTGGAATCTTTTGGAGGGAAATGGAGAAGGCTCTTGAGATTATTTTTTTCTCTCCTTCAATTAAAGACCGCCTATCTGCAGCAAAAGGTCAATTGAACGCCACACATCAAAGTAAAAAGCAGCCTCATTAGAGTTCTTTTCTGAGAGTATTTTTTTTTTTTGTTTCATTTGGCTTGCATTCAAAATCAAGAATGAGAAGATCAAATCCTATTAAGTAAAATGCGTGGTAGCATTTTATTTTAGTCTCATGTTGTACATAATTAAGGTGACTTATGGTTTTCAAGATGAATCATAGAATTTAGTGTGAGACTCCAAGAATCGTAGCACTGGACCCTGGGGATCATGAGAAACCGGAAAGATAGAGATTTTGTTGGGAAAATGTGGGGAAAAAAAAGACATGCACAGAATAAAAAGGCACCATCTGCCCACCCAACAGGGAAACAATTTAGTTACACTGGAGGTACGGTTTTTTTTTTTTTAAACCAATAATCATCTTTTCCCAATTTACAGTAGTGGTAATGATTTTAAAAGGAGACAGTAGGTTTAGAAAAAGATCGGTAAAATTAAGCCTCTTGCCAGGGGTTCTTTAACTCTGTATTACGTAGGATTCTGGAGATTTTGGTGGGCGAGAAAGGGGTTTCAACCCTTTGAAAGCTGGGAACTCACATGTCTTGCTTTGAAAAGGAGCAGAAAGCTCTTATTACCCCTTTATGCAAAGGTCTGCAAAATTCTAACTGTGTGCACACCTGTTCAGTTAGCAGGGTAGGTTCGGCGCAGTTATTTTTCTTTTAAATTCTAAGACGTGCTTTCCATTTCAGATTTTACTTGCTGTTAGTTCTTAATCGGGTCCATGCAGATTTATCCCACACTATGGCTGTAGATTAGGCAGGAGATTGGCCTTCGTTGCCTGGCCAAAGTCAGGGAACATTTATTCTGCTTTTACCATTAAATGAGAATGATGTCCAGCTGGGCAACATACTTCACTTGGAAGGCTGCTGAGGCTTATCCTGGGAGGAAACCGAGCTCCGTCCTCCAGATACAACAACCTGTGGGACAGAACCTGACAAATGCTTATTAGAGCATAGCCTGGCTGCATAATGAATCGCAGGAAAAGAATGCGACCTGGCACCCGGCCCTCGCCAGTGCCTGCTGCCCTCCAGCCCTCTGCTGAGCTCTCAGCATCTGGGTGTGCATCTCGACAGTAGAGAGGATAGAAATATGGAATGGCCAGAGCCAGATAGATGGAGAAAGATAAAGCAGGCCGTATGCACTTGAAACAGTGCCAGTCAACACTACCTTCTAAAATACGAGTGTTCTTTCAGCTCAGGGACACTCACGCTTTGGTGAGAAGTCCCACAGGGGCTGATGGTTCTTGCAACTTTCTTTTAATTAGGCAGTGGTCTTACGATGCTGATACATCTCCGCTGTTTAGTGCCAAAAAGCAGGACAATGGCCTGGAGAAAAACAAAACACTGTTCATTAAGGGCTGGATGTTTATCCTCTGCGTTCACGCAGAGATCTCCCCAGAGGCTCAGCGCTGAGAGTGAGCCTGAGAAACAGCTCCAGGAAGAGACCCAGGAAGACATGCGCTTTTAAAGTTGAAATCACCACATCAGCACTTCCTTTCTGGAAAGCTTTGCCTCTGTGGGCAGAACCTCAGGCAGGAGGGTGTATTTCCTCCGTGAAGGAAGGGAAGCGCAGAGGAAGAAAAGGCTAATCTTCAGTTGTCTAGGGTCCTCGAGAGCCTGACATGGGACCCATGAACCCCAAGACTTAGCTACTCCATTACATGGAATCCTGGGATTGCAAACTGCAGTTCTAGTTCAATGCTCTCACTTTCCAGATGGATAAACGGAGTTTTAGAAAGTTCCAAGGATGACTTCACGGAGGTCCTGTGGGAGGATGGAAAGGGGACTGACTTGAGGACCATTTAGGCTCTGCCACTGGATAAATGTGTGCCTTTGAGCAAGTCACATCACTTCTCAGCACCTAAACAAGTGTTAGAATAAATGCACAAGCAAACTTCGTGGTGTCTGCCAAGGATTACACGAGCACTTACTCAATGTTACTTTGCGCTCTGCAGCGTCGAATTAAACGATGGGCATATGGAAGCTTATAAGACCAGCAGACTCTGCCAACAAGCCGAGCAGTTCCATTCTCCGTTAATGACTCAGATTGCTGGCGATCCAGACCTTCGGAAAACCAATCTTTTACATGGAAAATGAACATGGGGGCGCTGCACCTGTGGCTCAGAGAGTAGGGTGCCGGATCCATATAGCAAGGGTGGCAGGTTCAAACCTGGCCCCGACCAGTAAAACTGCAACAACAAAAATAGCCGGACTTCCAGCTCCTGTAGTCCCAGCTACTTGGGAGGCTGAGGCAAGAGAATCCCCTAAGCCCAGGGTGATAAAGTGAGACTCTGTCTCCAAAAAAAAAAAAAAAAGTGTGGAAAATGAACATGGAATCATTGACAGATACTATACATATTTTTTAATGAAAATTGTTTTCAGTTTTGCTTTCATTTAACAGTCTGACATCTAGGAGTAACTTATATGTTTGATAGTTTTCATTAAAAGGATTAGTTAAGTCAATTATATCATATATATCATATCCATCTGTTACTAATGTGCTCACAGTTGAGAGGGGCTAGATGAACTTTTTTTGTTATCTCCACCTGAACCTTTTAGATATTTTTCCCTACTTACCACTCCTCCCATCAACTTTTAACACCACAGAGATACTATGGGTGTGTATACAAGCATATATAGTGCACATATATGTGTGTGTGTGTGTGTGTGTACTTTGTACATAAATAGAGTAAGCCATTTTTTCCACCCCTGTCCTTCCAAGAATTGGAGAAGGTATGATTAGAGGAACAGCCGAGGTGAGTCTAGAGGGCAACTTCAGCAAGGTGTTGGAGCACATTGGAATAAGGAAGAGACATATATGAACAGTTTTAAACAATATGGAAAAATGTTACACTAAATGAGAGAAATGTACACAGAATATGATCTACAATGTAATACATCTCTTGTATTGTCAACATTTAAAAAAAATGCAACAAGAGACTCTGTGAAGAATCACTGGCTGGAGGCCTGTAATTCTAGCACTCTGGGAGGCTGAGCCAAGAGGATGGCTTGAGCTCAGGAGTTACAGACTAGTCTGAGCAAGAGTGAGAACTTGCCTCTCCAAAAAAATAAAAAGAAAAATAGGCAGGCCTGATGGTGCCCAGCTACTGGGGAGACTGAGACAGGAGGATTACTTGAGCCAAGGAATTGCTGTGAGTTCGGATGATACCTCTCCTTGGGGGACAGAGTGAGACTGTCTCAGAAGAAAAAAAAAGGAATTGTTCTCTCTCTGTAGCTGATTTTATTTTTTCTTTGATGTCACTTTGTATTTTTTCCCCTAGTTTTTCTACCATGTGCTTGTGTTCCCTTCACAATAAAACAACTGTTATTTTGTGATGTAAGCAAGTGCTCTTTGCTCCTGTCCTTTCTGTGGACTTGAAAGAGACCTTAGTTGGTGGCCGAAAGGTTGCCTGGAAGTCTTTCTGGACACACAGATGGTCTTTTATTCCCTTCGACTTCTTCCAGTCCGCTTCTGCCTTGATCTTATGGTAAGAGACCACACCTGGGCCATTTTTTGAGCTTGGTGGAAACTTGAAAGGATGTGAGTTTAAGAAGATACAAATTCCAGAATTAAGTACTAATTAAGTTCTTGGACACAAATCACTTCACACACTCCACTTAGAGGATTTGTTTAATTGACTGAGGAAATAGTTTGAAGGGGAAGAGCATTTCTTTTCATTAGTGTTCAAATGAAGTGCAAATTATAGAACTCGGGCTCCATATTTCCTAAAGATAGAAGCTTTAGAGAAAGGAGGAAAAATTAGGAACGGAACTTAGTTTAAAATCAGAAACAAATGCAGTTTGGGTAGAAAAGTTCGGGCAATTTTCTACATGGGTAATTTGAGAGCAGCTAGCACTGGGTTGGGAATGACTTTTTTTTTTCAGGGCTTAGGTTTGCAGTCACATTTTATTTTGTGTTTATTTCGCATCCGGCTTGCTTCTTTCATTAAAGAAAGGGTCTCCGTGCTAAGGAGACAATGTGAACATTTGAACCAAGTGTCAGAGGCCTGCAAACGTATTTCGAGGAATTAGGTGTTAAACGCGTAAAGATGGCTCCTGCAATTACATGGACTGAGGTAAAATTACAAGGGTTATTAATCTGTAAGCGTCGGGGCTTAGGATGGCTATCAGGTGAATATGTAAGCAGTTCCTCCTGTATGTTACATCTTTGCACAATTGTAGCCAGTGTATAACTATAAAGTCTATAGGTTCATTATATTAATTAGTTGCAGGGATTGTTTCTTGGGCTCTTAACTGTGTGAATTTGACCTCAGTCTCAGAAATGCAGGCCGGTTTCAGCAGACGAGGTTCATGCAGTTCAGCTCACGTCGGTAGACATTGACGAGCTACAGCTGTGTGCCAGGCCGTGCGGCTGAAAAGATGCCAAAGGCATGTGGTGATCTCAAGGGGCTCACAGTCAAGATCTTATGTCTACAGTGGCCTACACTGGCCAGTCTGTAAAGGCTGGGAGTAAAAGCATGGCACCTGTTTAAATGGGGCAGCTACTCTTTGAGGCCAAGTTGATTGCCTCCCTGGAGGAAAGGGCAGATTTTTAAAATGTGAGCTTTCCTATCTTAGGTTGGGTTCCCTGGAACTGGTGGGCCTAGGTCAGTGGTTCTCAACCTTCCTAATGCTGTTGCCCTTTAATACAGCTCCTGTGGGTCGTGACAGGAAATGAGACAGGTGGGGGGTGGGGCTCAGCCTGGGTGTGGCCCTGACTGGTGTCCAGCTTTTCTCGGGGAGCCCTGGACCACAAATGGCACCAAACGTGTCAAGCCTCACCTTTTACGGCCCCCACACTCTTCTTTTGGTCAGATATTGGCCATTGCTCTCTGGTGGGAGTAGGGGTGGCCCCTACACTTTGCCTAAGGTCAGTTCTTTGGAGGAGGAGGAAGCTGTCAGCCCTCAGCACTTGGGAGAGGTCACCTGCTGGTGAAGATGACCTGGGCTGGTTGCAGCAGCATTCTCTGTGTCTCTCCAGTTTGAGGAGATGGGAACATTTCAGGTATGAAGAAACAAACACCAAGGGGGAGGGGACAACATGGCTGACTGGAGGTGGCTTTTGTCAGAAGATCCCATCCTGAAGGAGGAAAATCGGACTGAAGTGAACTCACAGCAGTTGAAATTGGGGGGTAGATTACAGGGAGAAGAAATTAAGACATTCAGCAATCCCACTAAGACAAAGTGTGAGGACAAAGGCAAGAGAGAAGAAGGGCGAGAACAGAGGACAGTTACGGAGCAGATCAGGCCCAGAGCTGAATAGAAAGGTAAGGGGGCCAGGCACTGTAATCCCAGCACTCTGGGAGGCCAAGGCAGGTAGACTGCTTGAGCTCAGGAGTTCAAGACCAGCCTGAGGAAGAGAGACAGAGACTCTATCTCTACAAAAAATAGAAAAAGCAGCTGGGCCTTGTGGTGGGCACCTGTAGTCCCAGCTACTCAGGAGGCTGAGGCAAGAGGATAGCTTAAGCCCAAGAGTTTAAGGTTACTGTGAGCTATGATGCTACAGCACTATACAGAGGGCAACAGGTGAGACTCTGTCTCAATAAAAAAAAAAAGAAAAAGGAAGGTAAGGGATGATCTCTTACCCCACTCAGGGGCTCTTCAAGAGTAGCAAAGTAGAGGATCTCCATGGGACACTAGCCTCGAGGAACAAACATCCTAGTTCTCCTGTACTAGGCTATCCTCCTCTGGGCCCCCCTGCTGCTGGACAGAATAATGAATAATTTTGGCTCCAACTGCCTTAAGGCCACATCTACCCTATGGTTATTGGACAGATTGCCTCCCGCTGAGGCCTGCTTTCCTCTGTGCAGGCTCAGACATTCTGGAAGGGCTTCCCTACCTCCAGGCATCTGAGAAGGGAAGGAGCTTTGGACCCTACCCAGCCCCCATAGTAACAGGGAAGCAAAGGTTACAGAGGCCACCTTCTCTGTCACTGGCAACTGGCAGGGGTCACAGCCGGCTGTTCACAAAAGGGCAGGGGACAGGACCTGCCCTCCCCACCATATCTGATGGGCACTTAGAACCACCACTGCGCTGTGAGGCCCAGTGAATCAGGAGCACCCTGCTCATTGCAGGAGGAAACTGTGGCTCAACTACACCAACATTGGCAAGGCAGGGTCTCACTGAGTCTGCCTCCTGCTAGGGGGATCTTTCCCCAACCTGTGGAGTGACTTACTCCAGCATCTGCACCCTTTAGGCTCTTCTCAGAGATTCTGCCCCAGCTATACTCCTACTGGCCTGGAGATGGGCAGGTCTGGCCTCAGATAACCTCACTCTGGGCTCTCCTGGGAAGCATACAGCAAGCCAAGCTGCAAATTCCTCACTTCCAGCCGCAGGTGAAAGCCATGGCTTTTGATTTGGTAGGTGGAAGGGGTCCTAGGGAAAGCCACAGCTTTTCAATCTGTTGTGGGCGGGGGTGACTCTTTAGCAAAAACTACGGCTTGAATCTGTCACAGTCAGGGCTGGCAACTTGTTGAAAGCAGTGGGATCTTTGAATTTGTTGAGGGTGGGCTGACACTTCATCTGGAACTGTTTGGCTGACTATCCAGGAGCCACTTCTCACCTAGGAGTATCTCCTGGAAGTCCTGCTCTTAGGCCCACCCCTTCCAGCTTAGAGAAAACAAGCCTGGAACTCAGTGACCCTCAGATGGTACAGCGCCAAAAGGGAGCCTTGAGAGACTTTATGTAGGAAAGGCCACAAATATAAGCAGCAGCTCATTTCAGCAGGCACTGGTGAGGGGGAGTGGTGAGCTCCACATCCTGGGGCCTGCGGATCTGATTTCAGACATCCAGTTTTAGTTTCTAAACAGTCTTCAAACCCTGCTGAGTGGATCAGCACAACAACAAGCTACCTCATTGCTTTGACAGGCCCTAGGAGGGACATGGTCAACTAAACCAACATCAGCCAGCCTGTTTTAATATGCAAACAGCTCAGGGCTGGCACAGTGGCTCATGCCTATAATCCTAGCACTCTAGGAGGCCCAGGCAGGTAGATTGCTTGAACTCAGAAGTTTTAGACCAACCTGAGCAAAAGCAAGACTCTGTCTCTATTAAAAGTAGAAAGAACGAGCTGAGCATGGTGGCACATGCCTGTAGTCCCTGCAGGGGACTCAGGAGGCTAAGGCATGAGGTTTGCTCAAGCCCAAGAGTTTGAGGTCTCTCTGAACTGTGATGATGCCATGGCACTCTGCTAAGGCAACAGAGTGAGATTAATAACACACACACACACACACAGTCCCAAACCTCTCCTGATCAGGCTAATGGTATAGCATTGCTCTGGTAGTTTTGGAAGGGCTGGAGTGAGATCTACATCCCAGGGCCTCAGAACTTGACATCAGTCCTTCAGATTAGGCATCTAGTCAGTTCTAAAATGGGCAGCCAAATGGCTCCAATACCTACTGAGTAACTGGAGGAACAAGGAGCTGTTGCTTGGCACTGGCAAGTCCTAAAAGGGGTCTGGAGACCTCTGCTCTTTGAGGCAGCTGGTCTGTCACAAATCCACCTGACTCAACATCCAAATTCCCCAGAGCCAGTTGAATGGAAGTATTACCGGTGGATAGGTGCGATTCTTGGTAGGCCAAGGCTCTGCTTTCCAGGTCCCAGCTTTCTCCCAGGAGCTGCCTAAGGGATCCCGAATAGATTATCTCTTATTAACAATTTGGGAACAACCTAACATTTCAGCTTCTAAAGTATAACATATATACAAACAAATCAAAAACACACAATGGGAGGAATCAACAGAACAACCCTGGCAATGTGAAAAATCAGAGCAGATCAACCCCCCCCAAGAGATACAGGAGGACATACAGCTAATAATACCCTTTATAGGGAAATTGCCAAAATGATAGAAATAGAATTTAGAATATGGATGGCAAATAAGATGAATGGAATTGAAGAGGAGATAGAAAAAGAAATCCAGAAAGAAGTCTAAAATCTGTCTCAAGAAGTCAGTGAAATTAAAGGCAAAGTCACCAAGGATCTGGACATAATTAGGAAAGACAGAGCAGAGCTTAAGGAATTGCGGAGGCATTCGAGGAGCTTCAAAACACAGCGGAGAGTCTCAGCAATAGAGCAGAACATAAGAGAAGGAAGAATCTCAGAATCAAAGACAAGACGTTTGCACTAAACCAAGTGTTCAAAGAGGCAGAAAAGAAGAGCGCAGAAGTAGAATAATCTCTTAGATATGGGACTATACAAAACACGGACGTATGCATCAGAGGGATCCCTGAAGGAGAAGAAGAGAGTCCTAAAGGCATGGGAGCTCTACCTCCAGACATCGTGGTGGAGAATTTCCCAAGCATTGTCAGAGACCTAGAAATACAGATACTAGATAGTTTCAGAACCCCAGAATGACTCAATTTAAACAAAGTATCTCTGAGATGCATCATCATTGAGTTGGCCACAGTCAAAATGAAAGAAAAAATTCTGCAAGCAGCCAGGCATGAGCAACGTCTTACCTACAAGGGGAAAAATATCAGGGTGACAGTGGGATTGTTCAGCAGGAACTTTTCAAGCTAGAATAGAAAGGTCACCTGTCTTTAGCCTACTTAAACAAAATAGCTTCCAGCCCAGGATTGTATATCCTGCTAAGCTGAGCTTCATATTCGATAGAGAAAGAAAATCTTCTACTGACAAGCAAAACATTGAGGAAACTTGCCCCAACAAGACCAGCTCTGCAGAAAGTACTCAGATCCCTTCTACACACTGACCATCATCATGGACCACCAGTAAGTCAGAACACTTAAGAAAATACGCATAGATGGGACATTTCTTAAACTGGTAGACACCATCTTTCACAAACCGACGGCCAATGTTATTAAATGGAGTGAAACTTGAAAGAATTTCCCCTTAGAAATGGAACCAGACACGGTTCTATCACTACTACTATTCAACATAGTGCTGGAAGTTTTAGCCAGTACAATCAGGCAAGAGAAGGCTATCAGAGGTATTTGAATAGGGACAAAGGAGGTCAAACTCTTGCTCTTTGATCATTATATGATCTTATACTTAGAAAACCCCAGAGGCTCAACCACAAGGCTTCTGGAGGTGATCAAGAAATACAGTATGGTTTGGAGATATAAAATTAATGTCCATCCATCAGTAGGCCTTGTGTGTGCCAATAATAAGGTGAAAATGAAATCAAAGACACAAAACCTTTCATAGTAGCTTCAACGAAAATGAAATCCTTAACAGAGGACATGAAGGACATCTACAGAGAGAACTATGAAGCCCTGAAAAAAGAAATAGCAGAAGACATTAACAAATGGAAGAACATACCATGCTCATGGCTGGGAAGAACCAACCTTGTAAAAATGTCTGTGCCACCCCAAATGATCTACAGATATAATGCGGTCCCCATTAAAGCACCAATGTGGTACTTTGAAGGACTTGAAAAGATAGTACTTCATTTTATATGGAACCACAAAACCCCTGAAAAGCCAACACCATTCTAAGAAATAAAAACAAATCTGGAGGCATCACGTTGCCAGACTTCAGGTTATACTCCAAGGCTATAGTGGTCATAACAGCACGATACCAGCACAAAAGTAGAGACATAGATCTATGCAATAGAATAGAGAACCTAGAGATTAAACTGGCCACATTTCACCATCTGATCTTTGATAAACCAAACAAAAGCATAGACTGGGGAAAACAATCTGTGTTTAATAAATAGTGCTGGGAGTCCTTGTTAGCCACCTGTGGAATGCTGAAATTGGACCTGTACCTTTCACTACTTACAGAAATTGACTCATGCTGGGTAGAACATTTAAGACACAGAATGATAAAAAACATAGAAGGAAGTAGGGTAAAAACTCTCGACATTATCTGCCGGGAAAAGATTTTATGAAGAAGACCATTTTGGGTTGGGTGGCACCTGTGGCTCAAAGGAGTAGGGTGCCAGCCCCATATGCCGGAGGTGGCAGGTTCAAACCCAGCCCCAGCCAAAAACTGCGATAAAAAGAAGACCATTTTGGGAATCGAAGAAAGACCAAAAGTAAATAAATGCATCATGATCCAGTTAAAAAACTTCTGCATACCTGAGGGCACAACAACTAAAGCAGGCAGGCAGCCTTCAGAATGGGAGAAGATATTTGCATACCGTGAATCTGACAAAGGGCTGATAACTAGAATCTACAGAGAACTCTAATCAATAAGAAAAGAGTAAACAACAGAGCCTTCTCCAAAGACAGATGAATGGCCAACAAACACATGAAAACCTGCTCATGTCCCTAATAATCAGAGGAATACAGATCAAAACCACTTTGAAATATCACCTAACCCCAGTGAGAATAGCCCACATCACAAAATCCCAAAGTGGCAGATACTGGTGGGGATGTGGAGAGGTGGAAACACTTTGACACTGTTGGTGGGGTTGTAAACTAATACAGCCTCTATGCAAAGAAGTCTGGAGAATACTGTAGGAAATAAAAGTAGACCTTCCATTTGATTTTGATCCTGCAATTCCATTGCTAGGTATCTCCCCAGAAAAAAAACGTTTTACCATCAGGACGTTTGCACTCGAATGTTGATTGCAGCTCAGTTCACAATTGACAAGATGTGGAAGCAACCCGTGTGCCCATCAACCCATGAATGGATTAATAAACTGTGGTATATGCACATCATGGAATACTATTCAGCCATAAAAAGGTGGAGACTTTATATCTTTTGTATTTACCTGGACGGAGTTGAGGAATATTTTCCTTAGTAGAGTATCACAAGAATGGAAAAGCAAGGATCCAAGGGATGCAATATCAATTTGAAACTAGCAGATGAATAAGTACATACTCACACAAGGGAAAAACTGAATTAAGCTCAAGTGGGGAGAAGGGAGAAGGGAGGGGGATTGGTGTGCTTTCACCTAATGGGCTCAATGTAAGGGTGTATGGCTCTCCTGGGTTAGGGGCTCAGCTACAGCTTGGAATTTACATAACAAATGCAAACAATATAACCTAATCATTTGTACCCTCATATTAATCTGAAAAAAAAAGATACTATTCAATGAAAAATGAATATACTGGGAATCACTTAATATACAACTAAGTTTTTGAGTTGTTATGGACTGAATATCTGTATTCTCTGCCCCCAGTTCACATCTCGGGGCCCTAATCCCTAATGTGAAGGTATCAGGAGGCAAGCAAGGCCTTTGAGAAGTATGCATAGATGATTAAAGCCATGAGTTTATAAAATATTTATAAAATTAAAAAAAAATACCCAGAAAGCATGCTAGGCCATTAAAACACGTCCGTAGGTCAGATTTGGCTCCCAGACTGCCTGTCCATGACCTTTGAGCTAAAGGGGTTTCTAAAACCTTTCCTAGGAGGGCCTTTCTGGGAGGCTGATAGATTTCTGCTGATTAGCTCAATGTATTTGCCTTTAGGATCATGGTTCTCCAGAACATTTTCTCTCGAAAAATAGGATGCTTTTCCAATTGATCTTGTATAAATCACAGGAAGGCTGTCCAAAGCCTCCTTCCTAAACCAGGGTAACCATTATGCAAACGGTCATACATGACTAACCCATTAGTACAGCCCAGATAAGGGGAGAGCCTCCCACCTTATTTCCAGGGGAGTCCATTTCACACCTGAATAGCTCTTATTTAAGAAAGTCAGCCCAATCCTCATTACAAACTTGCCGTTGCTAAAAGACACCCCACTGCTTCTCGTTAAGCAACCCCCTCAAAGTCCCTTCCTTGCCATATCTGAAATAATTCTTCTTCCTCCATGGTGCTTACCTCTCTAGTTAATATTATAAAGAACAGATCAGGGGTGAATAAATATAATATGGTTGTATTATTTAGTATAGCCTGTTTGGATTCCCATTATGGTAATGGCAAGTAAAATTCATTCTGTTTCTAAGGAATTAATTTGCTATTATATTTCAAATGCCATCACTTTGAACGTAATGTAACATTGTAGGGGATTTGTTACTGCAAATAGAAACAGTTACAGGGTTGGTAACCTCTGATGCCTGGAGACCCGGGGTGGTGCCAATGTCAAGCCCTAGCTTTGAAGTATATTAACTGGATGGATGTGTTTAGCAAGGGGTCTGAGCAAATGAGTGCACCAGGGTTAGAGACAGTTTTAGGGAATAAGCTCAGTATGCCTTTGGCCATGGTTGGGACCAAGCATGTATTGGGGGCTGCCTATGTCATCCCCCTAAGCTTGGGGCTGGGGATCAGGGGAGGGCAGAGCTCACATCTTTGGAGTCTTATTTTTTTTTGAGGGTGGGGGAGGAACCTAGGCTGCATCATCCTCAATTATCTGTGCAGAAGGCCTCATTTATCCAGCATGCCCAGATTTTCAGAGGAAAAGTTGAGGCCCAAGCAGTTGATACTGAATTATACTGCTACCCTGAAATTCTGCTGACCTTTCCTCCTCCTCCCCTTCTTCCTCCTTCCCCTTCTCCTCTTCTTCTTCCATGTCCTTCTAGCATCTGGTGCCACTGATTGCACCCTAGCCATGGCTTTCTTCACCTGGCTTCCTCCTGACCTCTTCCTGTACCTTCTTTTATATTATTTTTGGCTGCATCTTATCCCACTGCCCTGGAAACACTGGGGTTATCCAGCATTTCCAGTTCTTCCTATTCTCCACTCTCATGGAGGCACCCCCTGCCTGCGGATGGCCCGGCATCTACCTCTGGCCCTGATCTTGGTCTTGAGGCCCAGCCTTGTACCCATAACTTCATCTTAACATTCCCTCCAGCTGTCCTACAGGTGTAAAAACTCAAGAGTGTTCCAAACTGAGCTCCAGTTTTCCTAACTTGCTTCTTCTCCTTTGTATCTAATTTCAGTGGATGGTGCCGCCCTCTCCCAGGCTGGTTGGTTCTTGCCCGAGGCCCACCTGTCTGAGGGATGAGGACCAGACACTCCCATGCCCACCACAGTCTGTGTCACCCAGATGGCTTCCTGCCATCTTGTCAGGCTTCTATTCCCAAATCCCCAGGGATTGACTCTTCTTAAAAAATTCCATATTTTCTTTTGAGTTTTACAAAAAAATAGATCAAGGTGAAATTCATATAACATTAAATAGGCATTTTCAAGTAAGCAATCTAGTGGCCCTTGCTACATTTACAGTGTGGTGCAACTACTGCCTCTGTTTAGTTGAAACATTTTCATTACCCCTGAAAAAAATCCTGTTTAAGCAGTCACTCTTCATTTCCTCTACAGTCCCTGTCAACCACCAATCTGTATTTTTTTTTTTTTTTTGAGACAGAGTCTTACTCTGTCACCCTGGGTAGAGTGCCCATGGCATCATAGCTCACAGCAACCTCAAACTCTTGGGCTCAAGCAATCCTCTTGCCTCGGCTTCCCCAGAAGCTGGGACTCTAGGTGCCTGCCACAACACTTAGCTAATTTTTTTATATTTTGTAGAAACAAGGTCTTTCTCTTGCTCAGGTTGTTCTCAAACTCCTGAGCTCCAGTGGTTTACTCACCTCGGCCTTCCAGAGTGCTAGGATTACTTACAGGTGTGAAGCTCTCTGTCAGCCCAGTCTGCTTTCTGTCTCTGTGGACTTATCTCTTCTGTATACCATTTCACATTAGGGAAATCCAATGATAGGTGACATCTTATGTGTGGCTTCTGTCACTGGGCATAGTGTTTTCAGGGCTGCATCATGTGTCAGTGCATCCTTTTTATGGTTTAATAATATTCCATCCATGGATACATCACAGTTTGTTTCTTCATTCATCCGTTGATCTGACTTTGGGCTGTTTGCACCTTTTGGCTCTTGTGACAATGCTGCTATGAACATATGGGTACGTGTGTTTGCTTGAGAGGGGGCCGACTCTTTATTGATATGGCCCTGGGCTTGGCAAACATTTCTGTAAAGAGCCAGAGAGTAAATATTTTAGGCTTTGTGGGCCATGGGGTCTCTGTCACAATTACTCAATTCTGCCCTTGTAGCATAAAAACGTCCAGAGAAAACATGTAAACTATTGGGCTTGGCCCTGGGCTGTGTTCCAATAAAACTTTATTTACAAAAACAGGCAATGAGCTAGATGTGGCCCGTCAAATTTGCTGACCCCTATTGTAGAATAAAGATGAATCCCCTATCCCTGGAATTCCCAGTTCTTCCTGATTGTGCCAGACTCCCTGACCTTTCACTGCTCTTCACCATGGTTCACAGTTGGGATTGGAACAGGGCAGAGGTGACCTCAGGTGTGGAGGGTGGGAAACAGGGCAGTGTGGGTGGAGAGGAGGGAAGTGCAGTTCGGTTGAAGTACAAAGGAGCATAGCTAGAAATAACTTTGGGAAGAAAATTCTGGCCACACAGCCCTTGAGGACTTGAATTCCAGCTGGAGAAGTCCTTATGCGTTGTCCTCGTCCATTTTACTTCTTCAGAGGAAGCCTGAACTTCCAGGATTTCTCAGACCAAGATATTCTTGCACCACTGTGTACAGTCTGAAAAACACTTATCCTAGGGAGCCTTTCAAAGAGCCTCAGCAGTGTTCCTGGGTTAATGTCTTTTTAAAAGATGGAAGAAAAGAAGTTCATTGTCTGGAACATACCCTCTGGAAGGGTTGTAATTCACAGAGCTTGCAGGGAAGTGCTCCTGTAGGTGACAGAAAGGCCTCTGGGGACAAATAAAGACGTTTTTATGGATGAAAACTGAGCTGAGTCCTTCTTGCATGAGCAAGAAGCCATCTGGGTGACACAGACTGTGGTGGGTGTGTGAGCACCTTGTCCTTGTCCCTCATGGAGGCACCTGCCACGTGTACAGTTTATGTAATTCGGGAAGGACAAACTTGGAAAGAATGAGATGCCAGGGTGGAAGAAATGGTTTCCAGAATCTTTGGTTTGAGAGAATAATCTGACTGGTAGCTGTTTTCTTTAAGGCTTAAACTATAGAGGTATACACTCAGCTGATGTGGTGGGCGGGGAGGTACAGCGTCAGGGAGAAGAATTCCAGTTCCGGTTGGTTTTTCTGCTTGCTAGGTACGCAACTTGCAAATTTCTTCACCTCTCTGGACACTGCTATTTCCCTATCTCTAAAATAAGTCCTTTACTTGGAGCCCTTTGGCTGTCTATAGAACCAGGAGTCTGCCTGTGCCAGCCAGCATGAATGGCTTTGCCTAAGCCCTCCTTGCCTTTGCTCTAAGCCCTTTCCTGGTCTGCTTCATGACACTTGAACTTCTCCTTTCCCATAGCTTGTTCTCAATGTGTACGAGGTCCTACCTTACACACATCTACAGCTGGTGTATATCATCTGATTCGTTGTGCTAAGGTGGGGTCTCTCTTTTGCATAGCTCTTGGAAGTTTCATTTGTCTATCAGCAGATCTTTGGATCCTTATAAGCTGGCTGACTGCCTTCTGGGAGGCATTCCTTCCTCCACTGGGTCATATACCACTGTGTGGTTGCCACAATCCATTATCTTTTTCCTTTTAAGCCCCAGGGAGAGCCTCTCCTAAGCCCTCTTGTTGTTAGATGTGGGCCTGTTTTGATTTCTGCTAAATGAACAGTGGTTGAAAGTGATTGGTATATATCCCTTCTAGGCCTGGCCGGTAAATCCCCACCATGATGTGATTTTCAGGTTCTTCCTCTGTGTCTGGTGCAATTGTAGGAGACTGTGTCTATGAATCTATGTTGGAATGTTGCATGTGCATAAAATAGTCATTGTGTTAAGCCACCCAAATATGCCACCTGTCACCCCTACTGTGGGCCTGGGGCTGGAGGCACAGAGGGGAAGGAGGCAGGTTCTTCCTCTTGAGTTCCTTCCCTTTCGGAGCAGGGCTCTCCAAGGATATGAATTGGAGGAGAGGAAGTTTTGGTTATAGGTGGAAGGATCACCTTCGGGATGAAGGGGACAAACCATGCCAGAGTGAGAGGAAAGGGCAGATATGAAGATAGGAGGGGTATGCTTGCTTCCAGAACCATGTCCAGTCTAGAAATAACCTCTGCTGTTTTCTCAAGAATAAGCTGAGATTTTCCTGCCTACTGGAAAATCACATTTGCCATTGACCTTCTCTTTGGGAGGTGGAGAAGGAAGCTGTACTCAGAACCTCATGATAAGCAGGTGGTGGATGATTGAAGTGTTATCAGAGGCAACTCAAGACACCTGTGCTTCCTGTTTGACACCAGCCAGCCCCTGTCAGCTCTGGATTTCTAGACGATTGATTTGAACTTGGTGTTTGTTGGGACGAGGGGAAGAGGACACCCATGGATGAATCAGAGCTCCAAGCATCCGCTTTCAAGCGGACTTGTGAGATTTGATCCAAGAACCTCTGTTTTACTTGAGCCAGATGTTGACATTCTTTTGTTCTTCTTTTTCGATTTTAAAATCATTCAGTGGCGTTTTTGAGGGGATGACCAGGTAGGAGAATGTCTGTGGGCCAGGAAAGGCTAACTCCTAGAGTAAATGGCCTCAATATTTCACTGTCTTAATGTAATAGAGATTTGTTTCCTTCATCACAATCCAGTATGGGTTGGCAGAGGAGCTGTGTCCCATGTAGTCATTCAAGACTAAAGATTTCCCATCGCATGGCTTTGCCATCCGATGGGCCATGGGATTGGATGGGAAAAGAGGAGGTGGAAGATGGAGTGGGAGACTTTCATGGGCCAGGGCTAAGAATTGCCATCATGACATCTGATCTACCTTCCCTCAGCCAGAATTCAGTTCCCTCTAACTGCAAGGGATCCTGGGAAGCGTGGTCTCCCTGTGTTCCCAGGAAGAAGAGGGAATGGGATTGAGATGGACAGGGAGTAGTCTATGCCATAGAGGGCAAGTCATTTTTAAGAAAAGTGATTCGGGTCTCATGAAAAGTTGTTGTTCCTGGGTAAATATAAAGAAAGTGAAATCATGACACAAAACCATCATGCAACTAGCAATGTTTTTTTCCTGAAGAGTCCACGTGGGAATATGGGATAGTTTTATTCCCCGAGACCTCTGAACTCAGTCTCGTCTGAATTGAGGCCATAGCTTGGGAACTTGCAAGCCTGCCTTCTGGGTTGCCTAATAGTATTTCAGTAGCGCCTGTCTTGTTCACGATTGCTTCCTCCTTTCTCTGGAGCCTTCCCTAAGTCTTTGGAAGGCTCTCCATTCTCTGGCACTCATCATGGCATCGTAGCGCTGAGGGATTTCTGCCTAAAGGGAAATAGCTCATGATATAGATTTGATCTATTCTAAAACCAAGAGCTCACTGGGATGGAACCATATGGC
Source organism: Galago senegalensis (assembly GCA_963575145.1). Taxonomy (NCBI): domain Eukaryota; kingdom Metazoa; phylum Chordata; class Mammalia; order Primates; family Galagidae; genus Galago; species Galago senegalensis. The sequence goes on from CAUYTI010068073.1 coordinate 25,159, forward strand.
ATTTAGCAGAAGTTGGCTCTTTGGATGACTGAAAGTGGGACAAGAATCTTCTCCAAATGAAGAGCGGTTAGAGGCATTTACTGAAAGATGAGTAGACTAACACTTTGCAACTTGGAGCCCGTGGCTGCATGGTCCCTTTCATTCATTTCACATAAAAATTGCCATCACTGTTCAATCTTCTGCAAGCTCACACAGAGTCTCAATTCTAACAAGAATCCGGAAACTTTCTAATTCACCTTTGCTCCAGCTCTGGAGAAATTATTTGTAAGCCTAAGTAGAACTGAATAGTTTTCTGCAAAGTAATTTTCTGAATGTAGGAGGAAGTGACCAAAAACCCAGGAGATGAGCTCATAGATTTTAGCTTTAAAACCACCTAAACCAGATTGCTATGTATTTGAAATGTGCCATGCTGACCCATGTCTTATCCCTGGAGAAAGACACTCTTAGGAAAAAATGAATACAAAAAGATTAGAGTCCAGAAATCTTTTTTTTTTTTTCTTCCCCTAATGACCTTATTAGAGAAATTACACCCTGGGTACCAATATAGTATAAAACTCCCACGGAGTTACCTCGCCTGAAAATCTGATTCCTGGGAAAGCAAATGGGAACTGTCAGAAGTATTCAGGTTTGAATTAGTCCAAGATTCCAGGGCCCATATTCATATACAAACATGAATTCTTTAATCTACATACATTTGGTATTCACTCTTGATGATTTCTTCTAGCATAACATTGAAGTGATTGCACGTGTGTGTTGGAGTTCAGTGAGAGCTGATGGTAAGAAGCATTTAGCAGTTCAGAGTCTACCCAGCAAAATGAAGTAGAGATTTAAAGCTGTTATTCAGATGATTATATCTCATTATTATTAATTAATGACAATAATAGAAGCTGTTGTTTATCGAAGGCCTGGATTTTTTTTTTTTTCCCTCCAGGTATTTGGCAGGTATTATCTCCAGCAGTGACAACAGCCTGAAACCAAGGCTCAGATGTGTTAAGTGGCTTGCCCCAGGTCACCCAGCCAGGAAGAGACAGAGCTGAGATTCAAAGCCAGGGCTGCTGGCTCAGAATGCTTTTCTTTGTTTTTGCGAGAATACAGATGCTTTGGTCACATCAACAAAATGCACTCATTTTAAGTACACAGTCTGGGTTTTGACAGATGCGCATACCCAGCTAACCACTGCCCTGATCAAGGCATAGAGCATTTCCATCACCTAGAAATTTCCCTCCTGCCCCTTTGCCGTCCTTCCTCCTACTTCTAGCCCCAGGCAAGCCATGACCTGATTTTGATCACTATGGATTAGATTTACTTTTTCTAGCATTCATGGAAATGGAGTCCTGCAGTATATATAGGCTGTTGTGTTCCTCTCCTTGTGCTCAGCATAGTGTTTTAAACTTCACCCGCATTGTATACCAGTCATTCGTTCTTCCAAAATTCCCTCAAGTTTGGCATTGATCTCCCGTCCTGTCTGTGTTAGAGCAGCAGTTGCTCTGCCTGAGTCTGGCAGTTCTTTTTGTGATGGGTGGGATCATTCTTTTATAACGAAGGTGTGGCCATAAGATTTGCATGTGGGATTTCATGGGATCTGAAAAGACAGGGATGGGGGGTCCCTTGAAATTCTGTTTGCACATCTGTGAAATGGGGATGCCATAGAATTCTTTGATTTACTGTGGAGACTCAGTGAGTGGAAACATGTAGGATCTGGAGCAGTGATGGGCATGGCGTAAATGCTGGGCAGATGATAGCAGTTACCGTGCTCCAAACTGAAGATGTGAGCTCCAGATGGCGGGCACCACTTCACAGCAGTGGAGCTGCCCAGAGCCCGTCACCGAGTGGTGCCTCCAGGATGCACAGTCAACAGGAATACAGGATACTCAACAGATGACGCTAGTGGCCCATTGGGCTCATGGTCCAAAGCGATTCTGAAGGGGTGAGAGTGACAAGCACAGTGAAAGACTTGAAGACACTTAACCTGAAGCAGAGCACCTTTCATGGTCAAGACCTCAGAACTCTGTCACAGGGAAGCAGTAGGTGAATGTCGTCCACCTGGCCCCTTATGTAGGAGTGCCAGGGACCAGGATTGAGGAACATACAAAGAAGCCCTTTCAGCACCAGCTGTGCCATCCCACAGTTGAGTGGGTGGTCTCTGGAGCCAAAGAACAGAGATGGAAAGGAGTTAACAGGTATTCATTTTGATTCTAGAACTTCAGAAACAGTATGAAATGTTATGAATTATATGTTGTCTTAGGCACTTTCACTGCCTCTCTCCTCTCTCTCTGTCTATCTCTTCAAGTGATAAAATTGGATGTGTAGCTAAAGCTATTATTGAGTAAAATGTTGAAGGTGTGACCTGGCTCCTCCTGATGGGTTACAGTGAGATACAAAGAGAGAAACGACTCAAAGACAGAAATTTTAAGCAAAAAGAAAGCAAGCAGGACTTAAGGATTTGGAGAATGGAAAAAAGTGGGACCATTAAGGCTATGGGCAGGCAACTGTTTGATAAGGAGATTAGCATGGATCAACCCTCATTTTTTTTAAAATTGAGACAGAGTCTTATTTTGTCACCCTCTGTAGAGTGCTGTAATGTCATAGCTCACAGCAACCTCGAACACTTGGGCTCAAGGGATTCTCTTGCCTCAGCCTCCCTAGCAGCTGGGACTATAGGTGCCCACCACAATGCCTGGCTATTTTTTTTTTTTTAAGCAGGCCCAGGCCAGGTTTGAACCTACCTACTCCAGTACATGTGGCCGATTACCTAACCACTGAGCTATAGGTGACCCTGGATCAACCCTCTTAACAGAAGCTAGGAGCTATTCCCCAAGACAGTGAAGGAATGACGTCTAAGCCCATTCAGAGAGGTCAGAGCTTCCCCTATCCCTAGGCTCGGGGTGTGAAGGCTGAGGGCAGGGTGCTCAGCTTTTTCAAAGGAAGGGCTGTGAGTACCTGTAGGCCCTGGGCGTACCCCATCTGGTGCCTTGCAGGCTCCCCTCCTGTACTCTGATGCCACACTCCTTGGTCACCTCAGGTGGTCCCCAGTGGGCCCCAGTGCAGCCTGGAACTACAGTGGCTCCTAAGGCAGGGGCAGAGCCTGAATTCAGTTAGGGTCTGTGGGCTCCACAAGTGCTACTTTCCCTGTCCTATGGCCCAGTGTTTCTTAGTTGTGATGGCTTGCCCTTTTCATTATATTAAGTTATATTGAAAACCGTAGATGAAAAGAACCACTGATCACAGTCTGGTAATTGGAGCATGGTGAGCTGCAGAGCAAACTTTCCCTTGGTTATTCCTGATTTCCATCTCACCCATGACCATTTTGTTGCTTTGCATGAAGTATTTATTGCTTCATGACAGACTGTGCACGTCACAGCGCCGTTTCAGAGCCATCGGGGGAGTTGCACGGGCCTGGGTCTGTGGAGTGGGGCTGTGTTGAAATTTAGACTCTGTCTGTTCAGCGTCACTCTCTGTGTTGGGGCAGATGTCCTGTCCTCCCTCCTTCCCTGCCTCCCATTTTTTCTCTCTCTTCCTTGCCCCCTCTTCCTCTCACTTTCTTCTCCCTTTCTCTTCTTCCCTCTTCCTCTCCCTCCTTCCCTCTTTCACTTCATCTCTCACCACCTTCTTATCTTTCTCTCTCACTGTCTTTCTCTTGCTCTCACTCTCTCACTCTCATGGACCTGCTCTTTCCTCCTCCCCATATATACGTCTTTTAGTCTTCTATTTTTTAAGATAAAACAACTCTCAGAGATCTAAGTTGCGGAGAACCGTATGGTGCTATGAAAAGGCCACTGGGTCCTCCAGAAGCCCTGCTGTTTTTACACCTGCCCTGTGTCCCTCCAGCTGTGTGTGCCGAGGGCAGGGCCTGGGAGCCTCTGCACACCACTGCATCTCTGCAGAGAGTGGGTGACATTCCCTCCTGGCCTGTCCCCCTTCCTCTCATCTCTTTGTTCATTCAGCACGTAGGTACTAGGCGCTCTCTGTACCGGGAACTGGGTTAGGCATTGAGTAGAGAACAGAGCAGATTTGGCCCCTGATCTCCGAGCGTTTATATTCTAGAAGGGAAACAAAGAGCCCTGTGGCTAGCTCCTAAACTCTGTAGTAACTACACTTACCTTGCCCAATCTGGAGGTACAAGGCCTGTTTACTAACCCAGGGATTTTACTGTCACTTAGAAGGATTATGACTTTTTATTTTGAAATAGTTTGAGATGGACCAGAAGTTGCAAAAATGGAACAGAGAGCCTTGTACCCTTTACCTAACTTCCCCTAAAGATAATATTTTAATCATAGTATATTGTCAAAATCAGGAAATTGTTTATTAACATAGAGATTTGCCTTATTCAGACTTTACCAGTTTTCTCATATACTCTTTTTTTTTTAATTGAATGTTAACTATGTACATTAATGCACTTCTGGGGTACAGTGTGGGGTTTTCACATGCAATCTGAAATACTTCCATCAAACTGGTCAACACAGCCTTCATGTCATTTTCTTAGTTATTGCTTTAAA
>CAUYTI010068074.1:0-13847 GCA_963575145.1 Galago senegalensis
TCTCCTGCCTCAGCCTCCCAAGTAGCTGGGACTACAGGCGCCCGCCACAACGCCTGGCCATTTTTTGGTTGCAGCCATCATTGTTGTTTGGCGGGCCCGGGCTGGGGATTTGAACCCGTCACCTTAGGTGTATGTGGCTGGTGCCTTAGCTGCGTGAGCCACAGGCAAATTATGGACTTCGTGTGTTAAGGACAGGCTAATGTAGGTTCACTGATCATCACAACATATGACTCTGATGCAGGATCCTGATAGTGGGAAAGGGTATACATGTATGGGAGTAGGAAGTATAGGGGAACTGTCTATACTTTCTGCTCAATCTTGCTGCCAACCTAAAATTGTTTTTAAAAAACTTCCCATCTGGTAAGAGTTCAAAAAAATTCTTGTTAAATTATTATGAGACAAAAAGTAAACTAATGCTAAAATTTAAATTATTAATACTCTTATAATTATTGATTCAATTAAAACTTTTACAATTACAGACTTGAAAATCGCAAAGTTTGGAAGATTGAAAACTAAGGAAGAGATATGTGGTTTCTTTTTTTTTTTTTCTTTGAGACAGAGTCTTACTATGTTGCCCTTGGCAGAGTGCCATGATGTCACAGCTCACAGCAACCTCACACTCTTGGGCTTAAGCAATTCTCTTTCCTCAGCCTCCCAAGTAGCTAGGACTACAGCCACAACACCCAGCTATATTTGTGGTTTCTTATGGTATGAATCCACTAAAGTAAAGGTTTTCAAATTGATATTACAGCAATTTTTTTAAAAGCCCGCCATTTACTAGAAAATGATAAAGTTACTACTGATTAAACTTTCCTAAAAAATGACTATAATCCAGCACTCTAGGAAGCCAAGACAGGTAGATGGGTTGAGCTCAGGATTTCAAGACCAGTCTGTGCAAGAGCAAAACCCCATCTCTAAAAATAGCTGGGCGATGTAGCAGGACCCTATGGTCCCAGCTACTTGGGAGGCTGAGGCAAGAGAATTACTTGAGCCCAAGAGTTTGAGGTTGCTGTGAACCGTGATGCCATGGCACTCTACCAAGGGTGACAAAGTAAGATTCTATCTCAAAAAAGTAAATAAATAAAAATAAACTTTCCTAAATAGAACTCAGAAATAATCTTAAAATCTAAGTAAAATTAATCTCTTTATATACAATTTTTATGCTTATTTAAAACTTCATGATGAATTTCAATAAACGTAAATAGCAATTTGTTTCACATTTTTAATTTAGAAAGCAAAGGTAACAGTAATGTAATAGGTACAAATCACAATCATAGATAATGCAAGCCTCTTCTTTTAAAAAGAAAAGAATCATAATAGTGAATTACTATACATTTAAAACTTTTCAGATCAAGCCTCATTCATACCATAATGAATCAAGTTGGTATAATAGCCTAGAAGAAAAAGAAATGGAAGCTAATTTTCTATAACAATCACTTGACCCTTTCTCCACTTACTGATTTAGCTTAGATGTTGACCTGCCTTTAGCCAAGTATTAGAAGCAAACAAAAAACCATTGTATTTTCTGAAAGATTTAATGTTATTTAAGTACAATTTTGAAGTCTTTGACCTCCAGAATTTATAATTAAAGCCCTTAGGACTTTCTCACCCTTTTCAAATAAGTATTCTCTACACCAAAAGAATAATCTATTTATTATAAAACTAAGAATAAATCTTTGAGATAATTCCTAAGGCCATAAGGAAGAATATTCATGTATAGATTGTCCTAACCACAGAAAAGAACCTATTGTTAATGCCATCAAAAGTGCATCTTCATATATGCCCCTTCTACTGTAAATTTCTGATGTCATCATTTGAAATTATAATTTTTTTCAATTTTTGTACTTGTGATGTCCAAATGATTCATGACTTATATGACAAAATAATCTCAATCTCCAATTTATGAATCCTCAAATGTTGATCTCTCAGAGGCACCCTAATAATTATAGTCCTCTCATTCTAAGCTTAAATATCTTCATAGTACCCTTCTACTTATAAGGTCAAGTTCAAACTCCTTAAATATCCTCCAAAAATATAGCCCAAACCTACTTTTTTTTCCTCTCATCTCTATCCCACAGAACCCCACGTTCTAGACTCAGACTATTAACTTTTCTCTTAGCCTACCAAATACTTTCATGGGCCTGAGAGAAAGAAAAATCTAAGTTTTCAAATTTTACGATTTGTCTCCATTATTTACTAGCAATATCATGCTGGGCACAATACTTAAGTTGTCTCTTAGAGTTTTGAAAATTTTATGAGATAATGTGTGTACAGCTCAGTCTGGTACTTAGCAAGCACCCATTAAATTAACATTTTATACTTTTGATTAACACAAAGAGTCATACAGATATCACAAACATTTAATGACTCATCTTTAAAACTATGAAAAAACACAAAAGTAGAAAGCTATTGAAAGAAGATTTAAAAGGCAATTTTTCATAACAAGCAGAACAATGCCACACAATTAAGCAGTGGAGCCACACCCTAACAAAACTTAAAAGGTCTAAAATGACAGTCTACCTCATCCTTCATTTCTGTACACTCCCCACCCAACAGAACAAAATAAAAAATATTGCCTGTTCTCCAGCCTAGTATTATTATCTTGATTAATACCATACAAGTGTTTCATCCAGGCCAGGTCCTAATTTGTTAATTCATCCTTGCTTGTTCTAATTCACATCCTATATCAAATCAGTTTCCTGACTATTCTAAAACATTCCCTTTGTCTGTCACCATTGTTAGTATCTACTCTTAAGTCCCTGTTATTTCTCATCCAAATTACTATAATGGTCTCTTAAAAATGGTCTTCCAACCTGGGCATAGTGGAGCATTTGGGGAGGCCAAGGTGGGAGGATGCCTTGAAGTCAAGAGTTTGAGACCAGGCTCGGCACCTGTAGCTCAGCAGTTAGGGCTCCAGCCACATGCACTGAGGCTGGTGGGTTCGAACCTAGCCTAAGCCTGCTAAACAAACAAATGAAAAAAAAACACAGCTGGGCACTGTGGCGAGCACCAGTCGTCCCAGCTATAAGGGAGGCTGGGGCAGGAGAATCACTTGAGCCCAAGAATTTGAGGTTAATGGCTGCTTTAAGCTGTGATGCTGGCTCGGCGCCTATAACTCAACCGGCTAAGGCGCCAGCCATGTACACCTAAGGTGGCAGGTTCGAATCCCCAGCCCGGACCCGCCAAACAACAATGACAGCTGCAACCAAAAAATAGCCGGGCGTTGTGGCGGGTGCCTGTAGTCCCAGCTACTTGGGAGGCAGAGGCAGGAGACTCACTTGAGCCCAGGAGTTGGAGGTTGCTGTGAGCTGTAATGCCACAGCATTCTACCCAGAGGGACAGCTTGAGGCTCTGTTTCAAAAAAAAAAAAAAAAAGCTGTGATGCTGTGGCACTCTACCAAGGGTGACATAGTGACATACTGAGACTCTGTCTCAAAAAAAAAAAAAAAAAAGAAGAGGGTGGCACCTGTGGCTCAAAGGAGTAAGGCACCAGCCCTGTATGCCAGAGGTGGCTGGTTCAAACCCAGCCCCAGCCAAAAAAACTGGAAAAAAGGAAGAGTTTCAGACCAGTCTGAGCAAGAGCAGCACCCCACCTCTATTAAAAATAGAAAAAGTTAGCTGACTATAGTGGCATGCACAGGAGGAAAGTTGAGGCAGAAGGATGGCTTGAGCCCAGAAAGTTGAGGCAAAAGGATGGCTTGAGCTTATAGTGAACTAGAATGACACCACTGCACTCTACCAAAGGCAACAGAGTGAGATCCTGTCTCAGAACAAAAATAAAAACAAAAACAAAAGACATGGGTTTCCCAGCCTTGACTACCTCCTCTTGGCCACAGAATAAAATGTTAACAACCTATTAAAAGCCCTCCTTTTTTTTAACTTAAAATTTTAAGTTTAATTGATGAATAACAGCTTGCTAGCTCTCACTCCCGCTCTCTCTCTCTCCCTCCCTCCCGGCCTTCCTCCCTCCTTCCCTCCCTCTGTCTCTATATATATCTCTCTCCATAGGCTACAATGTGATGTTTGGATATATGTACACATTGTAGAACTATTTTATCAAGTTAATGAACATACTGCCTCTCTCTGCCTCTCTTCTCTATTTTTTCTCTCTCTTCTCTTCCCCACTCTCTCCTTATCTCTCTCCCCTCTTTTCTCTTCTCTTTTCTCTCCTCCTTGGTGCTGCTCTGCAGCCTCCCTCTTCCCACCAATAAAGACCTTTCGTACAAAAAAAAAAAAAAGTTAATGAACATATCCATCACCTGCCTCACTTTTCCTTTTTATAGTAAGAATATTTCAAATCTATTCTTTTTAACAATTTTGAAATATACGTTATAAACTATGTCACCATCCTATGGTCTCAAAAACATACTCCTCTATTCTAACTGACACTTTGTACCCTTTGGGCACCATCTCCCCATTCTCTATCCCGTGCCCATCCGGTCTCTGTTTGATCCACTATTCCACTCTCAGTTTGATGACTTAAGACTCCACATTCAGAGGATCATGCTGCATAAGCAGTGCCTATTTCATTTAGCATAGTGTCCTCCAGGTTCACCCATGTTGGGGAATGCTGCAGAATTTCTCTCTTTTTGAAGGCTGAGTACTGTTGCATTGTGTATATATACCATATTTTCTTTCACCCTTTCATCCACTGATGGACATTTACGTTGATGCCACACCTTAGGCACTGTAAAAAATGATGCAATGAACATGAGTGCAGATAACTAAATTCTAATTTAACATACTAAATTCTTTGAGATATATGCAGAAGTGGGACAACTGGGTAATAATAGAAGTGCTATTTTTAGTATTTGAGGAACCTCCATACTGTTCTCCACAATGGCTATCCTAATTTACATTCCTACCAAGGGTGTACAAGGGTTCCCTTTTCATATACCTTTGCCAATTGTTATCTTTTGTTGTTTTTGAAATAGCCATTCTAACAAGTGTGAAGTGATATACCAATGTAAGTTTAATAAATACATCATATGCATTTCCCTGACAATTAGCAATGTTGAACACTTTTTCATATAATGGTTGGCAATTCATAGGTCTTCTTTTGAGAAATGTCTACCATGTTTCCCCCAAAATAAGACCTACCCAAAAAAATAAGCCCTAGCAGGATTTCTATGCATTTGTTAAACATAAGCCCTACCCCGATAATAAGACCTAGTGATGGGCATGGCTATGTAGCATGTCTGCATATCCACGGCATGCATTGCAGCATGAGCACTAAGAAGACCAGAATACCTTTTATCTGCCACAGCTCTTTTCTCTGAGCTGTTAGCACTTGTGCAGGTGTGCGTGTGGTAACCAAGGTCTCAGGAATCCTATTGCACACGTGCAAACGGCTAGGAAAAAGGAGTTCACGTATCACTAGCACCAGCACCACCAAGGTCAGCTCCCCAACAAGGCTTCTTCAGGTTCCAGAAGAAGACAACTTAACTATATTTGAATAAATGTAGATTGTTGTATTTTACTTAATAAAAATAAGTAAACAGGCGGTGCCTGTGGCTCAAAGGAGTAGGGCGCAGGCTCCATATGCAGGAGGTGGTGGGTTCAAACCCAGCCCTGGCCAAAAACTGCAAAAAAAAAAAAAAAAAAAGACATCCCCTGAAAATAAGCCCTAATGTGTCTTCTTGAGAAAAAATAAATATAAGACAGTGTCTTATTTTCGGGGAAACATGGTATTCAGGTCCTTTGCCTATTTTTTTAATCAAATTTTGTTTTCTTGCTATTGAAGTAAGTTCCTCGTATAATTTAGAGATTAACCCCTTATCAGATATATAGTTTGCAAATATTTTCTCCTACTCTGTGGGTTGTCTCTTTTCTCTGTTGTTTCCTTTGATAAACAGAAACTTTTTCGTTTCATAAAATCCCATTTGTCTATCTTTGCAATTGTTGCCTTTGGTATTAAGCCCTTCTTAACCCAGTCCAGCTCATTTCTCAAGCCTCCTTATTTTATTTATTTATTTATTTAGAGACAGAGTCTCACTATGTCAACCTTGGTAGAGTGTCGTGGCATTACAGTTCACAACAACCTCAAACTCCTGGGCTCAAGGGATTCTCTTGCCTCAGCCTCCCAAGTAGCTGGGACTACAGGCACCCACCACAATGCCCAGCTATTTTTGTCGCAGTTGTCATTGTTGGTTAGCTGGCCCGGGGCCGGGTTCAAACCTCCACCTTTAGTGTATGTGGCTGGCGCCTTAACAACTATACTACGGGCACCAAGCCAAGCCTCCCTATTTTCAAGTCATTCCAAACCATTGTCTGTCTACCTATAACAGACTAGTAGCTCATTCTCCAACATGCTCAACATCTTTGCACCTCTCTGCCTCTATCATTTGCTAAATGTTCTTCCATCCCCTTTCTACCTGCAAACTCCTATTCATCTTTTAAGGTCAAATTCACATGTCATCTCTTCCCTGAACTTCACCAAACTATACCTGTCCTTTCCAAAGCTAAATTAACTGCTTTCTTATCTAAATTACCAGAGCATTTTACAAATCCTTATAAGATTTATTAAGTTAAATTATAGTTACTAGGTGATATAATTATCTCCCCCTTTATAGTCTGAACTTATTAAGGCAATTATCATATATCCCCAGCAGTAAAGCAGTTTTACACACAATTAATAAATTACTTGCTGAACTGAAGTTCAAAAGAATAAACTATAAAATCCATGAGGTTAGTTCCCAAAACTCATTATTATCTTCAAATACAACATGAACTATTCTGTAATCAACATGATCAGGATTTACATTTGATTATTTACAAAAATCTGCTAAAGGGAGGAATCAATCTCTCTCTCTCTTTAAATACTTTAACTTAAAATGTATATAGTAAGTATATCATCATTCTCTAACTTAATGACATATAACCAAATTCTAGTCTTTTTTAATTAGAGTTCTGCTTCTATGGGCCACAAATGTCATATACATTGCTCAGTTTCCATTTTTTAGAAAGCAAATAAAGAACTTGAGAAACAAAATTCTAGAGTTTTGCAATTTCTCCCTTACATATTATTTAAATTACATAATTACAATAACAAGTATAACTGGCATTAAGAAGGTTTGGTATATAATTCCTCTACTAGGTATATATCCAGAAGACCAAAAATCACACTACAACAAAGATATTCGTAACAGAATGTTTACTGCAACCCAATTCATAATTACTAGGTCATGGAAGAAGCCCAAGTACCCATCGACCCATGAATGGATTAACAAATTGTGGTATATGTACACCATGGACTATTATGACGTTCCATTTTGGTTAAAAGAAAATCCAAGTAAGAAATTGTTACTTTTAGTTTATCTATCATTTTCCCAAGTTATAATCCTAGTAAAGTCTGTTGAATACATATTCATAGACTTACTTCAATTTCTTTTTTAAAAAATCATACCAATCCTACCTTTTCCAGGTTAATGACTAGTCCTGATGACAAACTCATAGAGTATATCTTAGTGCAGTGAAAAGTAATCAAATATTATTTATGTAAAGGATTAGAAAATCTTTTGTAACTCATTTAAACATTATTCAGTATAATGTAGTGAATCATATTAGTCATATTATATAATTTCTGTGGTATAATTATATATATATCAGAAAACTATTTCTATTAATATAACTATAATATAAGCTTTTGAGTTATTTTGATGTTGAAATGGAGACAGTATTTCAAGCACTATTCACTCTCCTAAGTTTGAAGCTTACTATCCATTTTTTCTTGGAATTTCCCACCATTTTTCAGATGTTGAAGAAATATAAACCTATTGAGTTGTATAGAAACTCAAGGTATCTTTTTCTTGAGTATAAATAAGGCCCATTTGGTTGAAAATGTAAGAAAAAATTGAGATCTGAGAGTGTGACTTGTTACTTGAATAGTTTTATTATGTAAGTTCTATTTTTTATTTTTTAAATAGGTAATTAAGGTGAGGTATTTTGGTGTGGTGACAAGACACTGCATTGCTTGGGTATGGCACTAGACTTAAGAAGAGAAAACTAGAAATATGGCATTTCTTTTGCTTTAATGACCTCAAGCTCTCAAGCTCTATCCTAATGACCAGTTATGGAAATGAAAGACGATGTGCTATAAAGTATACATATGCTTCCTATTAATCTTGAGTTACTTACATATTCAGTTTTATCTATTAAAATCACTTGAAAATTAGATTGGTGAATTTCCCAGTTTATTAGTTTATCTATTTCTTTTAAGATAGGGGGAGGCAATATTCAGTAGATTTAAGAAAGGTTAAAACTAAGAAGGCAGGAATTTCTAATTAGTAGTAGACATGCTTAAATTAGGAGAAGATAATTGTTAATGCATTTTTCTGCAGGAATAGTCTCAATTTTGTTTAAGTCAATCTTAACATTAAAATAATTAGACTTTTTTAAGAATTCAACTAATATCTATATACTTTATTTTCAATGGTGAATAACATGCATATTTTCATTATTTTTCTATGTTTATTCTTCCCTAGGACTCCATACTTTTACCACATAAGAATCTATACTTGTTTTTTGTATTGCTTCAGGTTCATTGAGGATACAAAGAATTGGGTTACACTGTTTGCATTTGTTAGGCAAAGTTCCTCTTATAATTGTGTCTCACCCCCAAGAGATGTGCCCTACACTGTAACTCCCATCTCCCTCCTTCCTCCCCCCACCCCCGCATTTGGCTGCCCCTTACCTTGAATTGATTTGAGTTTTTCTGTTGTGTAATTATGCGTTAGATCATCTACTGGCTTCATATTGCAATTGAGTACATTGGATTCTTGCTTTTCCATTCTTGTGATACTTTAAGAGTCTATACTTTTTAAATTTCACTTGTGTAATTTTTTCCTTTGGCATGTATATTTGTAATTGTTCAATTTTATTTATCACTGCATTTCAATTTAAAAGATGTATGCAATAGTTTTTTGATAAAATGTTAAAAATCTACTTTTGAAAGTCAAGAATAAATGAACTTAATAGAAATTTGTTATTACAGAACTAGTATATATTAGCTATGTTTTTAATGAAACCATCATGAGTGTTATTCAATAGGGGAATATTAGTCAATACAGATCTCAAGATCATCAACATTTTGGAGTTAAATGAGGAGGGCTTTAGAACTCTTGTCTGTAGTGTAAATATGTTCTGTGGTTTAAAGGAAAGCATGGAAATGATGAATGACTAGAGAAAACTCTGCAGAGAAAAGGAAAGTAAGAAAAGAACCCGAAGGAAATTCTACCACTTGAATGTACCATGTTGGGATGAAAATTGCCTTCAGGGATGCCAGCAGATTGGGCACTGAAGGGAAAAGGTCCAGTGGGCTTAACAAAAAAGCAATAAAAAATGTAAAACTTTAAATACATGGAGAAAATGCTGAGAAAAATATAGACCAGAGCTGCAGTGACCAGTGGAGCAATCTGAAATGAACAACAAGAAGGGAATGAAAAGAAAATGACATCTGAAGAAATCATGACAGAGACTTTCCCAAATACCATGAGACAAATTAACTTACAGATTCAAGAATTTAGTAAACCTAAAGTAGGATGAATGCAAAGGAAAGTGCACGTTATCATCAAGCTGCTGAATAACTGAGATGGACATAAAATCTTCACAGCACTCAATAAAATATATGTTATACCTAAGAAAACAGCAATATGCATGATGAATTGAATTTTATCAATAATAATGCAGACCAGAAAACAAAATTTTTGGAAGAAAAAAAGATTGTGATAACTTAGCACGCTATACAAAGTTTCCAAATGCCCTTCAAAATTGATGATAAAAATAAAGACAATTTTTGGATAAACATAATTTTAAAAGAATCTGTTGCCAGCAGATCTGTGTTAAGACATTCTAAGGAAGTTCTTCAGACTTGAGAGACATTATAACAGAGAGAAAGTCAGATCCACAAATAGCAAAGAATAGTTTCATAAATTATACAAATTTGGATAATTTTAAAAAAATTATTCATTTCTTTAGAAGACAACTGATGGTTCAAAATGAAAATAACATCACTTGGCTTGGCGCCTGTGGCTCAAGTGGCTAAGGCGCCAGCCACATACACCTAAGGTGGCGGGTTCGAATCCCCAGCCTGGGCCTGTCAAACAACAATGATGGCTGCAACCAAAAAATGGCCAGGCGTTGTGGCGGGCACCTATAGTCCCAGCTACTTGGGAGGCTGAGGCAGGAGACTCGCTTGAGCCCAAGAGCTGGAGGTTGCTGTGAGCTGTAATGCCACAGCACTCTACCCAGGGGGATAGCTTGAGGCTCCATCTCAAAAAAAAAAAAAAGAAAGAAAATAACATCACTTTATTGTATTATATGACATAAAGATGTGAAATATATGAAAAGAGTTGGACTGAATAAATGGAATTATGTTGCTGTAAGATATTTATGTTTTATATGAAGGGGTACAAAGTGAATTTCTAAGTTGACTGTGATATGTAAAGGATGCATTTTGTAATCTCTGCAGAGGAAATAATAGTTCAAAGAAATGTAACTTTGAAGACAGCATAGAAAATAAGGAAGTCCCTATGAAGGTTTTGAGACAGATGGTGTGATGGTCCATTATTTCACTTCCAAGAAACACAGTTGACAGTGTCCTTTCTGGCTCACCTGTAAGTTTCAACTTGATCCGCTTATCAGTATTGCTGGGAGGGCTTCTCCATCCACATGGATTTTACATATCTTGATTTTTGTGTTTCTCAAGACTTTTGTAATGACCACATAAAACTAATAACTATGAAGAAATCAGGAAAGGAAGAACAATGATATAAAAGTTATAAGGAACAAGTTAGCAAATATTTCAAGATGCCATAGAAAATCCCAAACAAATCAATCATGACATCAAAGACAAACTGACTAAACCCTTCAGTGGAAAGGTATATATTGTCAGACTGGATAAAAAATCAAAACTCTTGATGTATGCTATTAAAAATCAGGGAGGAGGAGGTGGGGGAGGATGGGGTGCTCTCACAGAATGGACATAGGGCAGGGGGTTGGCATACCTTTTTTGTGTGGAACATAACCACAAGAGGGACTGTACCTAACAAAATCAAGTATTTTGACCTGGTTATTTGTACCCTCACATTAGCCTGAAATAAATTTAATTTAAAAAATCAAATTGGGGCATCATTTTACCATGCCAATGACAAACTTCAAATAACTGATGTGCTTTATGAATATTAAACAAAATGGAAATTAGGAAATTTGTAACTTGGCAGCTACAAAGGGGAATACTTTCTATAATAAAAGTTTGATTCATTAGAAATTCTAAAAAATCTTAATATGTATCCAGGTACTAACAAAGATTAAAAGTATATTAAGAAAGCCAACAGAACTAGAGGGGAAATAGATAAGTTCACAAAAGCAAATTTAACAACACTCAGTGAGCAATAGGAATATCAAAGAGAAAATCAGTAACAATGGAAGAGATTTAAAACACATTGGGAATCAAATCAACATAATAGATATGCACAAAATAGGACACTCAAAGGTTTCAGAACATGGATTCAACAAAATTCTATCAAAAAGCTTAAAATTTGGGGGGGAGGTGGAGAAGTACAAATTACCAAACTGATTCTATACCTTCTGCCATGTAGGGACGCAGTGAGAAGCACCAGTCACCAGATCTGCTAGCACCTTGATCTGGGACTTTCAGCCCTCAAAATGTGAGAAAGAAATTTCTATTGTTGATAAGCTAAAAAAAAAAACCCAAACAAACAAACAAAAAAACCCTGATTCTACACTGTTTATGAAATGTACAGGATCCTGAATATCCAGAGCAGTTTTGGTAGGGAACATAGTTGGGGGACTCCTATGACCCAATTCCAAGGGAAGCGTGCCCTGGCCACAGCTAGCCGTGTAGATTAAGGGAACACCAGAGGGCAGGAGTAGACCCACACACAGACGGTCCATTAATTTCTGACAAAGGTATCAAGGCAATTCAATAGAGTAAAGAAAATCTCAACAGATGGCACAGGAACACTGGATAGACAGATTGAAACTATGAATTTTGACCCAATTTCACTTCATTCACAAAAATGGATTAGAGACAGATCATAAATATAAGCATAAACATAAAAGCTGGACTCATAAATTTCTAGAAGAAAACCTGGGAAGGTATTACTGCGACCTTGGAACAGGTAAGGGCAGTATGAAAAGCATTAATCATAAAGGAAAAATAATGACAAATTGTTCTCCATCAACATTAAAATCTTTGGTTCACCAAATGACAAACTTTATCAATGAAAAAACAAGGCACACTGCGGAAAATATTTGTGTTAGACTTTCCTAACAAGGTCCTTGTGTTTAGAATGTTTTAGAGATGTGTCAGGACCAAAAAATAAAAGACAAATAGGCCAATTAAAAATAGGCCAAGGACTGGAAGAAGCAGTCACAGGTGAATGTGAGAGTAAGCATCTAAAAAGTATTTTCACCATCATTGTTCATCAGAATAATGCAAATTAAGATCATAGAAAAGAGCTATTTCTTACCTGCACACAGTAAAGGAATAGTTTTGGAATAGCTAACATTAAAAATAGACAATACAAACTGTAGCAAGGATGCAGAGCTACTGGAATCAGTCAGATCTTGCTGGGAAAATGTAAAATGGTACAAACACTTTGAAAAACTGGCAGTTTCTGAGAAATTAACATATGCTCGGTCACCTATGATTCTACTCCTAATTTACACAAGAAAAAGTGGAAACGTTTGTCTAAACAAAAACTTGTGCACAATTCTTGTAGTATCTTTACATACACAATTCCCAAACTGGACACAACCGAAATGTCCACCAGTGGAACAATGAATAATTGGGATACTGCTCATCAGAAAGAATGAACCACTGATAGGTGTGGTCGCAAAACTGTTACACCTATGTTGAGATTAAGAATACAGACATACCATCTAACAGAAAACATGGAAGTTCTCCCTGTGTGATATATTTATATGTAGTTCAAGAACTTCTATTGTGATATCAGAATGGTAGTTTCTTATGGGTGGGGAGAAGAAAGGAAGAAGGTGACTACTGGGAACTTTCTGGGGTGGTGGAAATACTCTGTATCTTGACTGGATGGTTAACTAAATGGGTGTATACATGTGGCCAAACTAATTGAATTATATAAATGAGGATCTATGCATTTCATTCTGTGGAAATCTTTCTCAATCAAAAGCATTTTTAAGTAGGCAGTTGTAGATTCCCTTGCAATATTCCAAAAGTCTAAATTCTTTTGCTGTTTCACATTAAATAAAAATTATTTTTGGGCTTTTCAGTTACCTGCTAAATAGCTTCCCTGTAGGCTCATTATGATGGCGTCAGGCGTTATGCTTTCAATAGTCTCAGTTCTGTATTTTGTCCCTTCATCACAATACATGTTAGTGAGGAGACCATTTCTTCCATCTTATTAACCATTCTGTCTATTCTCTCTAATGACCAGTTGATTGTTAATCAATTTCTCATGGATTCCTGAAAAACAGGTAATAAGTCTATTTCCTTTCAAGCTGTGACTTTGCCTCTGTTCTGAGGATTTCTGGCTCCAGGGAACACACATACCTAATCTTCATGAGAGTTTCTGATACTTTACTAGGCCAGTTGTTTGACAGACTAGTCTTGGGCACAAACCTACCTAAGGAAGACACCTGGGGTACCTGAAAACTCTGCATATTTCAGGGGTTGGAGAACTGATGATGGAGCACAAACTAGCACTGCTAAAATCACAACAAACTAAAGCCAGTAATTGGAAATGCTTGTGTTTGCTGAAATTTTCAAAGAAATTGATAACATTTATGCTAAGCTTGGTTATAGAATGAAAAATATTTAATTTCAAGTCATGACTTAAGAGTCTATAGAT
>CAUYTI010068075.1:0-58068 GCA_963575145.1 Galago senegalensis
AGATTTTCGCAGGTTATGTCTCCGACAAAGGTTTAATAACCAGAATCCATAGAGAACGTAAATGTATTAGCAAGAAGAAAACAAGTGATCCCATCTCAGGGTGGGCAAGGGACTTGTAGAGAAATTTCTCCAAAGAAGACCGGCGTACGGCCTACAGATATATGAAAAAATGCTCACCATCCTTAATCATCAGAGAAATGCAAATCAAAACTACTTTGAGATATCATCTAACTCCGGTGAGATTAGCCTATATCACAAAATCCCAAAACCAGAGATGCTGGCATGGATGTGGAGAAAAGGGGACACTCCTACACTGCTGGTGGGAATGTAAACTAATATGTTCCTTTTGGAAAGACATCTGGAGAACACTTAGAGAACTAAAAATGGACTTGCCGTTTGACCCTGCAATTCCTTTATTAGGTATATTCCCAGATGACCAAAAATCACATTGGAACAAAGATATTTGTATCGGAATGTTTATAGCAGCCCAATTCATAATTGACATTTCATGGAAGAAGCCCAAGTGCCCATCAATCCACGAATGGATCAACAAACTGTGGTATATGTACACCATGGAATACTATGCAGTCATAAAGAAAGATGGAGACTTTATGTCCTTCATGTTCACATGGATGGAGTTGGAGAATGTTCTTCTTAGCAAAGTATCACAAGAATGGAAGAAAAAGTATCCGATGTACACACCCCTATTATGAAACTAATTTATACCTGTTATATGAAAGCTATAACCTAATTACAGCCTAAGAATAGGGGGAGAGGGTAGGGAGAGAGGTGGGGGAAATGGGTGGAGGGAGGAGGATTGGAGGGATCACTTCTGAGGTTTATCGTATAAGGGTACAAGCGAATCTTTCTAAGAGCAGAATGTGAACATTTTAAAATAATAACTAAGAAAATGACATGAAGGCTATGTTAACCAGTCTGATGGAAGTGTTTCCAATTGTGTGTGAAAACCCCACACTGTACCCCAGAAGTGCATTAATGTACATACTTACCATTCAATAAGAAAAAAAGAAAAAAAAAGTAGTTACAATGCTAAATTTCGTGTTATATGTATTATCAAAAACATTTCATTAAAAAGGATATAGAAAGAAAAATATATAAGCAAGAAGTAAAGGGAGGGAAGAAGAAAGAGAAAAAGAAAAAGGAAAGAATAAAAGTGGAAGAAAGAAAAAAAAGAAATATAGAGAAAATAGAACTAATTATTCAAATTAAGGTTTTTAATCAGATAATGCCTGAAATCAAAGTTAGAAAAGTTTGAAAATCACCTTCAGACAGATTATATGACTATGTGTCGAAATCCCTTGTATTCCCAATGCCCTTTCTTAGGTCTGTTTCTCCTTTAGGTTTTGCTTACACAACCATCTAGCATCTATGGTTCTTTTTGGGTTTTTTTTTAAGGGCAAGGGCAAGGGCTTTAGAGGGTGGAGGATTCGGATAACACAGATTACAAAATACAAATTGAAAACTGCAAAACAAAAATGTTAACACATTTTATCAAATATCTGCATGCTGTCTCATATTATCAAGTAGGCAATTGCTACTCAAACTCTCAAACAGTAACGTATAAATCATAGTTCAATGTGGGATGGAATGAACTTAAATAATTTTCTGTAATGGGGTAACACCTCAGAGAAGTGTCAAAGTCCTGCAAAGGTCTTTTGGCTGTGCACTAACTCAGAGATGAGATTCCCTGGGCTGGCTCCTAATGTTTTTTGTCTAGTATAAGTTAGCTATTTGTAAAGAATAATAAGTGGGGGGGCTTGTGGCTCAAAGGAATATGTTGCAACATAAAGCTTCTGGAAGCTGTTCCACGTGTTACAGATCTTAAAACTGGAAACACTTTAAACATTGTTAACTTTAAGTCTTTAAATTTATTTCGAGATTTTAAACACATTTTAAACATTATTAACTTTAAAACTTTGAATTTATTTAAAGGGCTTGTGTACGTTAGAAAGACAAGTCAATTTGTCTCATTTCCTGCCTGAGTGTCCAAACCAAAACCCAAGGGAGGAATGTACGTGAGGAAGCATCTGCCACTGCACACGCAGAGGTAAAAATGAGTTCAGAAAGGCAGCCGATGAGTGCAGTGCTGATGTTGCAGCAGGACAAGCGATTTTGTTTATTTAATAGTTTGTACTGAATGTGTTTGCCATTGAAATGTTTTTAAATTTTTGGCAGCTGAAGCTTTGTTTCTTGTTTCTAATCCCATGCATTTGAATATGATGTCATGTAAAGATGGGAGCCAAGATAAAACAGGCATCTCTAGGATAAAAATTAGCCAGCTGCCAGGAAGTAGGGGGGTTTGCAATAAATAAGCACTGAGACTGCTGTCACTGGCACAGCCTGGATACTTCTCAACAAGTCATTTACTCATCTTTTCTGCATCTCTTGAGATTGTTCCCTCGATCCAGAGTGGCCGTCTATGACGCCTTTGTAGAAAGGCGAAAAGCCAACTTACAGTGTTGAAGTCTAACATTGTTCTTGATCTCTATGTTATGATATATTCGGGTTATATCAAAACTATGTTAATTGAAGGCTTAACATTTAATATTACTATTACTTTGGAAATGAACCAGTTGTCTTAGAAGTTAATATAAAAAAAAAAGTGTCAGTGAAATTATGAGATACCCAGAAAAATACTTCAGACATTATAAAATTATTTTTATAATTTCCTCATACATATCTTACAATTAAAATAATTTTTCTATATTATTTAACAGAGAGAACTAACATTATAAATAACACAAAGCTTGTGCTGTGATTTCAGTTTTACTATTTTGTATTGCATCTAAACCCATAATAGACCAAAAGGTGCAGGTAAGACAAATCATTACCATAAAGGACCCTCATAACGGAGTATAGGAAAAAGTCCTTCCATAAGAAATACTTTTTAAAAGAAACATATCTAAAATGGAGGCATTCTGGATTATTGGATATAACATTTAATTACCTACAAAATAACCAGAAAACATTCTTATTTTTTGACACAATTTCCAACATAAAATATATTTTACTGTGCAACCAAGAAATTTTACACTGAGGTAAGAGAAATGAAAACACACAAGTGAGTGGGTGTGCCTGCACGCACACACATACTACTTGGAAGTGATTATTAATAGACGTGTTAGGCATAATAACCTAGAACTGGAAACAACACAAATGCCCATCAGTAAATGAATAAATGAACCACTTGAGGTATAGTCGTAAAATGGAATATTGCTGTTCATCAACACATAGGAACAAAGGGCTAACACACACATACATGTATAAAAGTCAGACTCAAAAGATAACAAACTAGGATTCCATTTATATGAAGTTCTAGAATAGGCAAGGCTAATCTGTAGTGATAGAAAGCAAATCAGCGTTTGCTGAGAGTGAAGATGGGGGAGTTGATTTCAAAGAGGCACAAGGGAACATTCTGTGTGACACAAATGTTTCCTGTCTTGATTATGATGGTGCTACTTTCATGTATGCATGTCGTTAAAGTTACGTGGGTAACCTGGGAGTAAGGTTGCAGTAGCTCTATAGATAGCTGGCTTTGTACTGTCCAGTGATTCAAAAGCTCATTTTGTCTAGAGAGGCATTGTCTGATACAACAGATACTAAGCACATGTGGCTATTTAATTTAAACTAATAAAATTAAATACAATTTAAAATTTAGTACCTCAGTTATCCTAGGTGCATGTCAAGCATTCAATAGCCTTGTGTGGCCAGTAGCTACCTTATGAGACAGTGCAAATAGAAAATATTTCCAACCTGGTGGAAATTTCTACTGCTTGGTGATGGTCTAGAATATAAATGAGGACATTTCAAAATGTCTTGAATTGTAAAAGTATCATCACTGAACTGTGTCATCCATGCCCAACTTTTGTATTATAATATTGTAGTTAGTTGGTTCCATTTTCTTCACAGATCTGGGTATTGATTCTAGGTGTAACTCCACAGAAAGTTAATCTCCAATGACAAATAGTTTAAAATTTTTAACTTTTATTATCTAAAATTAGCATATAATCATTTCTGTATAGCAATACATTTATTAATGCTAAGCCCATGTGCTTCTCTCACATTTGTGAGACAATGGGACTCCTGAAGAGAGTCATTCCCTGGGTATCCAATACCAGCCAGCAAGATCAAGAGCACCAGTGCAGAACCAAGGGCACCATAGTCTCTCTGAAAGTTTACAAGCATCCCACACAGAGCCTGTGAGAATTCTAGGAGACCAGGCAGAAGATGCCAATTGAATTAACTGTGGTGAGTGAAGCAAGCCATTATTGAATAAATAAATAAATGAATGAATGATAAATTCTTGTTGTGTTGATTAAGGCTGTCTGATATACATGACAATTTTCCAAGAGGATTTTGACAAACTCTGTTAAAATCCTGTGATAAAACAGTAAAACCTTTTCTAAACTAATACACAAATACACACACATATATACACACAGCTAGATGACTCATATTCTTACAGCTTTTATTATTATAAGAGATATGAAACTTACAAAGTTGGAAAAAATATTAGATCTTATTTTCGCAGGAAAACTCCTATTCTTGCATTTAACATGATGACCCAATCAAATATATAACATTAAAATTCAAATGAGCATGACTTCTGCTTTTATAATTAAATAATAGCAATTGATAAAATCTAATCTTTAAAGAATATGTTAAGCTTTAAAGATATATTTCTATTTAAATGACATTTTCCCAACTTCATCATTCATTTTATTGCATATAATGCATGTTGCTTGCCGGTGTCTTTGACAGTCTGTCAAATAAGTACATTTCTTTTGCATATTTTCTTAACATACAAATTAATTTGGACATACTCCAAATTATGAATTTTAAGAACACATAACTTCAAAGGAAAACATGACATTTCCAGGTCAGACTCAGCCTATTTGGAGAATGTTAGCTAAACCTCAAGTATGCAGATCAAAGCAATGTGAGCTCCATATACACTTGAGATTGTCAGCATATCAGAAATTTTATGGATGGACCGATAGATCCATAGTTCATAAATGTACTTTTAAAATATTGCAATGTTTAAAAATGCATATTTCTTGAATCATTTTAATAAGTCCATATTTTCATTATTAAATATTTATATGCTATGTTTGACTACTCAGTTCTGCAGTATCTAGTGAGCAATCATTTACTGTATGGATTTGCTCTAAGGCTTTGACGAAGGGACCTGATAACAATTGATACAAATATTTTCCAGATGTGCCAGCACTTCAGTTGGTGAAGATTGGGGGATAATTGGTGCCTGAATGGTTAAGAATTACTTATGATATATTTTCATCAACCTATCATGTATTTTACAAATACAATACATTTTCAGATTTTTCATAATTGGAGAGGGAATCAAAGACCTTGTTGATTCTTATTCAAGGAATAAAATCTCTAAACAGTCTTGTAGAAAATTTGAATCTTCTTATCAGAATTTTATTTGTTAAACCTAACTGAATTTGTGTGACCAGCCCAGGGAAGCTAAAGGTACATCTGTGTCTCCACAACTTACACATTGTAACATGTTATAATCTCAGAAACTGATTTTTCATTTCTTGCCAGTTTCATT
Source organism: Galago senegalensis (assembly GCA_963575145.1). NCBI lineage: Eukaryota > Metazoa > Chordata > Mammalia > Primates > Galagidae > Galago > Galago senegalensis. The sequence continues at coordinate 5,597 of CAUYTI010068075.1, forward strand.
AGCTGGTCCTGTTACTCCCAATGGGGAGTTGGAGGAAACAAAATGCCACTCAATAAATACTAAGCCTATGGACACATGATGAGAACAGAATAGCCATAGATGAGAGAATTTCTGGGCTTTATCTTGAACACTGTGTAAACTTAACATTTGATCTAAAATTGTTGTTATTTCAAAAAAAGTCAGCATCTTACCATCTGTGGACATGGAGTCCCTTCACAGCTAGACTGTATTCTTCTCCCACTGGCTGACAAGAATGAACTACGACCAGCACAGCTTTTAATGTTATCCAAATGGGATTTCAAGAGACAGGTTGACCTTTGGAAATACCACTGGCTTGTAACTTTTAAGATGTTTTAATCATACAGGTTTGTTCACTATGTACAAGGGCCAAAATATTGAAAACTGTCACCAGGCTGCCTTTGTCACTAGTATGCCTCAAGTACAGACATGTGGGACGAGGCCAGGGAGACTGCCGACCCAAGTCACAAGACTTCAAAATCGATATTTGACAGTTAGGGTTTATTATTCAAAGTTGTTTTCCAAGTTTCTTGTTGCCGGATACATTCATTGTCTTTTTATTTAATTTGACAGCATATGAAAGTTTTTTTTTAGAATATTCTGCCAGTAACAATTCAAAAATTTCAAATTCTTGTCTAGATAACGCCAGTGCAGTAGAAACACAACAACATCCATTGCAGCACAGTGCAACTTCTATTAAAGAATTTTTCCCTTCTGCCACTGCTCTGTCATTCAATAATTCAGGTTCTTCACCCTCTGGAGACAAGGTTCACTTGGTAAGTGGTGACCATGTGCAACACAGCACCACAGAATGGAGAAAGGCTGCGGAAAGTCTGCACCGTCTGTTCCCTTATCATCCGGGGCTTTGGAAAGCCAAATTCCCAGGTTCCAACACAGACCAACTAGGGGAGAAAAAGCTTGAGCATAGCAAAGTGTTTTCCAAGCCCTCCTGTGCGGATGCCCTACCATAACAATGATTCTGATGTTACATTTGTATGCTTTGACTTTGACAGTTGCTGGACCAGGGGCCTGAAAGTAGGACAGGTATCACCAGCCACCCAGCACTGGGGCATCTCCAGCAGTGCCTCCCTGTTCACTGCTGCTGAACATCTCCGAGATCACTGTCTCAAAAGCAACTCCTCGGATTTTCAGAGTTCTCAGAAATGTTAAAAAGCTCCAAATCTTTAAAACCCATGTGAGGGCTCTAGTCAGTGTAGTTTTCTTACTTACATGCTTAATTCGAAATTCCTTAGTTCTAGTTGAAAATAATTATTAAATGGAAGATGCTATATAAATGTCCTTCCTTGTCTTTGACAGAAATTCCTCCAAATTCCCTTTTTAAATGTGTCAGAAATTCACTCTACTAATTTGCAAATGAAGCACAATCTTGATCCTTGACACTTAGGTAGCCCTTGGCAATAAGACCCTGGTACCTCTGCAGAACACGTGGAGGCACAGCTTTTAAGGTCCTACTGGGGAGTAACTGAAGGGCTACTCACTAAATGAAGCTATTAGCATTGGATGGCGCCATTCTGTCAAATGGTTCGAACCTGACAACAGCTGGATACTATCCTCCATCTCCCCTTCCTCCCCTGGCTTCACCCTCATCCCATTTTCATCTTTGTTTTTGACTGGAGAGAAGCAAAGAGAGAGGCTAAGTACTATTTATTTTGTCTTTCAGTATTTCTCACTCCTAAGAGAAAGGCTTCTAAGAAAACTTTAGAAACCTTTATTTTTATCTTCTTGCTGATACCCTGAGTTTTAAAAATCTCTCTTTAAAATTTGGGGGAAGTAGAAACTCATTTTTATTTTATTTTATTTTTTTTTCTGACTATTTACTTATGATTCTATACTGAAATTTGTTTGTGTTCTGGGCTAGGTGTGCTTACTTCCATAATAGTTATACTTTTTTAAAAAATTAAAGAAAAACACTGACATCTATATTAACATGGATAGACCTTGAAGACATTATTTTAAGTGGAATAAGCCCATCACAAAAAGACAAATATTGTGTGGCTCCATGTACATAAAGTACTTTAAAGTAGTCAAATTCATAGAGACAGAGGTGACACTGTGGATGCCAGGGTCTGGTGGGGAGCAGTCAGGGGGAGGCCGTGTTTAATGAGTACAGAGTTTCCCTTGAGGAAGATGCAGAAGCCCCAAATGTGGTGGTGACGGTTCCACAACATGGAGAGCAGACCTGAGGCCACTGAACGCCCCAAAAGATGGGTAAAATGGTAAGTTTTATGTTATGTATATTTTACCACAATATTTTACAAAATAAAGAGAAGGTTATTCATTTATTTAAGGTAAATGCCTGAGTAAATGCTCCTGTTAGCTGAAGAAAATGAGAGGTTCATGAATTTGGAAAGGAGAGCTCCATTTCTCATAAAGGGTTGCAGCCTGTCTGTGGCCATTCTAGCAGGCTGGGAAGCAGAACCCAGACAGAAGCCAGGAACATGTGCTTTGAGGGAGGGACAATGGGAACAGAAATTTATGCTGAGCATGGCGGCCAAATGTACATATTCAATATTTAACAGGCTATAGGAGGACGCATGAATATTTATCAGAGGAGAAACAGGTGCATGCACAATTGAGCCTTATGCCCCTTTGTGGGGTCTGTGTTCAGAAAATAGGAGCTTTTGGATCTCAAAAGGTGAAGCAGAGGACAGGAAAACCCTAAACCCATTCCATTCTGGAGGTCTCGTATCAGGAAAGAACGCTGGTCTGGATCAGGAAATTGGATTCTGATCAGGAAAAGCCCTTAGGAAAACAAGCTGATGGCAATGAACAAGGGAGGGGATAGAATGAGGCCTGTCTGGCCTCCTACCCCATCATGACCCGGAACCCAGTTTTAGGGTTTCTCTAGGGTATCCTTGGCTAAGAGGAGGGTTTTTTAAGTCAGTGAAGGCTTAGGATTTCACATTAGTTTACCCTCCAGAAATGAATGCTACCTTCAAGAGAAACTATGCTTTTCAAGGGGAAAATAGTATCAAATATGTTATACAATTACCCCAAGTCTCCTGGGATAAATAAAAAGCAGGCCAGCATAGCTTCCTCCAGCAGTTTGTATGTATGGATTTTTAAAGTATTGGCAAAACCCACGTTTTATGAATGAAAGGAGAAAATGTTTGCACGTATTTATTCTCGTTTATAGCTTTTCTTCCTGTTAGTATGAATATCAGGTTCAGAGAAATCCTAGACATTGATGTAAAAACTCCTATTTTTTTTCTTTAACTGTCAGGCACTGTGACACAGTGAAGCTGAGTGACCAGGAGCTGGAGCTCCCAACAAGTGCTCAGCGTTTCTTGGCCATGGGTTTGAAGCCTTTCTATCAGCATTCCTCTTCCCCGTTTATGTTACTAAGCAAATATTTTAAAACTTTGACTGACATCAAAATCTTTAGGGCAAATATTAGTTTTACTAGTTCATAGGAGAATATGCCTTAGTGCAAAGGAAAAATTAGCTAAAAACTTAAAAAAGCAAAAATAGAAATGTCTCAACTTTGGTCCTTTTCCAAACACCAAGAGTAAGTGGGACCCAGAGTGAGCAGGGCGCCAGCTGCCTGGCAAGTCTACTCAGATGCCTACTGTGGCCACAGTCACTCCCTCTGCTTGAGTATTTCCTCCCCAGGATTTTATTCTTCAGGCTATAATTATAAGTTTTATGTAACAGAATAAAAGGAACTTTAAGTATAAAAACATTGCTATAACCAAAATAAATCAAAGTAGTTTATTTACTTTTTAGATAAAATATTTCACAGTTTAAAGGGGAAAACTATGAAGTGACAAGAACTTTGTCTTTTGACCAAACTAGATTCAGGTTCCTAGGAGTCCTTTCTTATTAGTTCTGACCTGGGGCTTCCCAGGCTGTCCTTATAGAATCTATGGAATTCAATTTGAGCAAGAATCTTCCTACATCAGTTTAGAGCAAACTCCTCACCCTTGGCATCATCACCTTTAGCTAATTCTTCTTCTGATGACCCCGGAGAGACTGTCATGTTTGCCTGTCTCCTGCAAGAATTCTACTAAGTGGGGGGGCTGGCAAGAGTTTCCTACCTCTGATGTTTCTTCTTGCCAATTTTCCATCCATAGACCCTAGGCTTCTCCTTGGCTATAAACTCTACTTGTCCTCATATTCAGAGATCAGCTCAATCTCTCTCCTTCTTACAAAGCCCCATAGCAGGGTCTTTATTGCAATGGTACCCCCTGAGTTAAAACCACCTTACACTCTTTAACAAGCATAATGAATTTTCTTTTTAACAACGTTGTGATGTGGATAGGATTTGTCACGGACCCTAGGAGTGCACCTATAAAAGGTGCCTTTGCCTCCACTCCTGACTGACTAATCAGGGACGTGCTGGTGGTTCCAACTCATGAGCTGGTGCTCCAGTGAATGTCCCTTGAAGTGTAGGAAGGATAGATTGGATTCTTACAACTCCTGGTATGTCCTCTGAAGCTGAATTCAAGTTTAGTCCCTGGCTTCTTTAGAAAAAGATCTGCTGGGTGGAGGTGTTTCCTCCTGCTCCTTATCCAGAGTAGGCTGATATGTATCCCCCAACTCCTGGTTCAGAAAATCCTTCCTGGCTACTTTTTTCTCAAAGAGGGTGCAAACCCTAATTCCCTGGCTAGAAGATCTTCCTGCCTCTATGTGAGGTCTGTGCTCTCTGGTCCTGCTTCTCCTTAGGGAACTTCAGAGTCTGTGGACACCCCTCCAGCTCCCTGAGGGCTGCAGCTCTGACAGCTTTGGCTGCATCATTGTTCGTTAGGGGCATGATTTTGCTGAGGAACTTCAGTGGCCTCTCTGGAAACTTAAGCTCTCCAACTGGCTGCCCACTCCCTTTCCAGCACCTCTTTCCCTCCTCTGCTTACCACCGTAGTCTTCTCTCCATTTCCGTGAATCCTTTGACATGTGCCTTTTGAAGCCCCTGCCCCTCTATGTATCTGTCCAGCCCAGCCAGACACTTCACTCACACTATAGCTCCTCCATTCCATCTGTCACTCTCTGTCCCCAGTGGCAACTCTCAAGAGGCTCAGCAACACCCAGAAATAACTACCTGACACTGGAAAGAAAATAAAGGCTAACTGGATATAGCCAGGGTATTTTACCTCCCTCCCCTGGCCTGCCTTGACAGCATTCTGTCCAGTGGTCTGGCAGGAGCCCCCACAGCTGTCACATTTCCTTTTTTTTTCTTAAGACAGAGTCTCACTCTGCTACCCAGACCAGAGCACCATGGTTTCACAGGTCACAGCAAACTCAAAATCCTAGGCTTAAGCAATCCTCTTGCCTCAGCCTCCTGAAAAGTTGGAACTACAAATGCCAACTACCACGCCTGGCTAGTTTTCTATTTTTAGTGGAGATGGGGTCTTCTTCTTGCTTAGGCTGGCTTTGAACTCCTGACTTCAAGTAATCCACCCATCTCAGCCTCCAGAGTATTAAGATTATAGGTGAGGAGAGGCCCCATGCCCAGCCACTGGGATGTGCCTGCTCAGTAGTAGTCCATCACCCACCCCACCCTGGTGCTTGGGTATAAATATTCCCTTGTTTTTGTATTCGGAGTGAAGCCCAATATTGGTCTTTGGTATATAATTATGTCTCAAAATGGAGTCACTTAGGACAAGTGGCTCAGTCCTCAGTGAGGTTGCAGACTCTCAGAGTGATAAGCACACATGTGGTGGCCCGGGGTGATGAGATGACACCTGCTAGGCACCCCTGAAACTATGCTAGAAAGAGAAGCCAAAAGGCTGCTGAGATAATGACTATGAACACCCCTGTGAGGGGTCACAAAACCCACAGAGAAACCCAGATGTCTGTGAAGACCTTGAGGCCTCCCCTCTATGGGCAGTGGTGGCCAGGCCATGCCAGCTGGTCAGTCAGAGTGTGGTCACCTGACCTGCCCACATGACTCACTACTGCATGTGTTCAGTATAATTTTTTGATCATTGTTGTGTGAAGGCCTCCCACCAAGCCTTGAAATTCCTAAGCATTTCCCCAGCTGTTTAGTCAACACGAACCCCCCAAACATACACACCCCTGCTGAGGTCAGCACAAGGGAGCTGATCGGCACCTCACATGGACTCTTCCACCACGAGGCCCCGTGGCAGGGCAGTATCCCTATACCTGTTGGCATGGTGTCCTCCCAAATGAAATCTGTCTTACCATCTTTCATAAAGGCCACTGAGTGAAAAATTTTTCATTTAAAAGAAGGCAGTGGTCAACTCATATATTTACATCACATTTATATAATTATTTTTTGAAAGAATAAAGCAAAACACTCCATAAATCAGTTCTGATCAAATTAGTCTATAAAATGGAACTTGTGTATAGAAAAAGATTTACAAATAAAAGATTTATTTAGAAGCATTTATTATAACATTGAAACTGGAATTGAGCTTGTGTTTCAAAAATAAACATGATAAACATCCCTTAATGTGATGCTGGTCTCTTGGAATGACAGCTACTTGCACATCCAGTCTTCAGGCTTTTGTGGGTTAATCATCATCTCTCATCTCTCCTGTCAGGAGACCCCATGTGCTATCTTTTCCTGACAGAGCCCATGTTCCCAGCTAAGAATAGACACGAAAGCAAAACTACCGTGCAGTGGGGGGTGGCAGGCCAAGGTGGCTGGCGAGGCTTCCAGAGCCGTGGAGAAGGCTGTCACCGGGGGAATGAGGTTCCCTTTGCAGTCTCATTTCAGGATTTATATTCACACAACAGCCTCTGTGGGCTTGTGTTACCGCACTCAGCACATTTCTTTCCATCTCATTAAATGTTGTTACATGCCACTCCCCCCAACTCCCCACTTTTTCAGTAGCAATTTACACAATGTTTAATTTGTACCCAGGCAGTAACTGCATAATCTTTGAAGGATCTCTGTCTACTATCTTTGTAATAGTCTGTTGTTTCTGAGCTGATCTGGAATGGGGAGATGTTGCTAATTTTATCATAAGATCCGTGGTCCCTATGCCAATGCTGTCTTTCCAATGCTGTAAGTTTTGTTTCTATTTTGGGCGATTCTCACTTGGACTTGTTAAACCTACTTGGCATGCAGCCAGCAAAGTGCATTCCTACCGAAGGCTTTAAATTAAATTGTCCAAACTGAGGTCTTCTCTGTTTGGTCCTGCAGTTGCCCCCTCCTCTAGCCCTGCCCATCTTTCCAGTTGACAGAGCATCAGCACAGCTGCCCACAGCAAACCCTGTGTCACCTTTGATTCCTGGAAAGTGACCAGGAATCACCAATGAAGTGCAGTAACCTGTATCTCTTTAAGTGATTAAATGTTTCTATTCTTTGCATCCTTAACACTTCCTTAGTTCAGGCCTAAATCACCTCTTTCCTAGATAGTCAATACACACCAAAGGGGAAGTGATGGTCTTTTTCTTGAATACCACTGAAGGAGACAACATGCACTTAACACGTACTTCACACTGTTCTCAATTAGTATTTAATTAGTAATTAAGTCAAAATGTACCAGAGACATAAATGTGAAAGGTAAAACAATAATGCTGTGGTTCTCAACCTTCCTAATGCCATGGCCCTAATTTAACACAGTTCCTGTGGGTCCTAGACCTACAGCTTGAGAACCTCTGTTCTGGAAGAAAGCATAAAATAATCTTTTCATGAGTTCACTAGTTTTAAATAAGACAACAAAAGGACCCATTACAATGGACTCCATTAAAATTAAGAAGCTGTGTTTCTAAACAATATAAAAAACCAAGCCGTACTATTGAAAGAATATAAAAAGCCAAGCCATAGCCTGAGAGAACGTATTTGCAACATGGCAAGAGCAGACATGTAAATGGCCAATAAACATAAGAGGAAGTATTTGGCATGGTAGCTCATGAGGGAAATGCAGACTGCAGACCAGGGTAAGGGAAGATACACCAGCACAGGCTGATCAGAATCCTTAAAGCCCACAAAGTTGTCAACATAGAGATGCTGTGTAAGGTTGGCAAGGATATAGACAAAATCTACAAGTGTAGACACAGATAGTTTCCCTTATGGCTGGTGCTGTATAAAGTGATTAAACTATTTCAGAAGTAAATATCTGGCCATATTTACTAAAACTAAGCAGCTGTCTACAATACAAAATTTTAACCCTTAATTAATTAATTAATTAATTTTTATTTCAGATTAATGTGAGGGTACACATGTTTAGGTTACATTGTTTCTGTCTCTAAGGTAAAGTTCTAGTTGTAGTAGAGTCCTTCTCCCAGGGGCGTGCTGAACACCCTCACATTGTGCACGTTAGGTGAGATCCACCAATCACCCTCCTTCCTCCGCATACCTTTATACCCTTTCTCTCCTCTCTCCTCCCTCACTAGACTATACTTGTGTTTTTCTTTCCTGTCAATGTGTAGTTGATTATATATTGGATTCATATTAGTATTGAGTACATTGGACACTTATTTTTCCATTCCAGTGATACTTTACTAAGAGGAATATGTTTCAGTTCCATCCAAGTAAATACAAAAGATGTACCCCTAAATTTATATCCAAGAAAAATAAATGTACATTCCATCAAAAATACATGTAATTTTTTTTTAGCAGCTTTATGGACAATAGCCAAAACCTAGAAGTAACCAAAATATCACCAATGGGAAAAATGGGTTAAATTCCATACAGCAGTAAGAGAGAAACTCTGCTACATGCAACAGCATAGATGAATTTCACAGATAAAATATGGAGCAAAAGAAGCCAGACATCAATGAATGCACGCTGGGTCATTACACTTCCATGACTGTCATGGCCAGGTGTAAAGAACAGAGGGAGTAACGGGATCAGAAAGGTGGTGACCCCCTTCAGGGAGTGGATACTGTGGGAAGCTGCACCTCGAAGGTGGGCACACTTGTGCATGCACTTAAAAGTCAACAAATTGTGCATTAAGATTTGTGCACTAAATTTTATGTACATTATATTGCAATTAAAATGTGTAGCTATATAGTATACATACAATTAATAAAAGAAAATCCAGTCCTGTACAAGTACCTGTTCCCAATTCTGTCACTAAAGAAATCTTTCTGGCTCAGCGCCTATAGCTCAACCGGCTAAGGCGCCAGCCATGTACACCTAAGGTGGCGGGTTTGAATCCCCAGCCTGGACCCGCCAAACAACAATGACGGCTGCAACCAAAAAATAGCCGGGCGTTGTGGCGGGCGTCTGTGGTCCCAGCTACTTGGGAGGCTGAGACAGGAGACTCGCTTGAGCCCAGGAGTTGGAGGTTGCTGTGAGCTAGGCCACGGCACTCTACCCAGGGGGACAGCTTGAGGCTCCGTCTCAAAAAAAAAAAAAAAAAAAAAAAGAAATCGTTCTAAAACACAAACCCCATCATGTTGCCCCAGGCATGGGTCTCTGGAATATTCTTCTGTCTGCTTTTGGGTAGAAGTCTTTCACAGATTGACCTTGGTCTAAACCTCCAGCCACCCCCTGCCTCCCTCCCTCCCCTGGGAACCTACCATGCCACTCTGTTAAAGCAATTGCAGGTCTTCTCCCTTTCCCCAAGTCTGTCCATGTCTTTCCAAACCTGCTGCTATCTAGAAGAACCTCAGCCTTTTTTTTTTTCTTCCCCAGCTGGATAAGGTCTATTCAAGCTCACATCCAGCTCAGCTGCTGCCTTTTCTAGATAGCCTCCTGGTGGCCATTTAATCATGGAGGTAGGTTTACAGATACAGTGATACAAATTATGAAACGCAACTGGGTTTTTATATCTATCATATAGAATGTATCATGGTATACTGTGACTACTCCATGGGCCAGTTGTGTTTCATATTTTGTATCTCTGTATCTGCAAACCTGTTCCGTTAGCTTTGTAGGTAGAGGGCATGGAATAAATAACAATTTATATAATAAGTGAAATAATAACAAAATAATTCACAATTAACAACTTTCTAACATATTTCCCCCTCTAGCTGTTCTAGTTAAGTTTCTAAAATCTGTGATTGATTACTACTGTATTGATCACCCTGACACTGAGAAATACTGCCACATGTAGTTCATGAACGTAACCTGCAGCCCTTCTGTCTATGTTTGCTGTCTACTTCCAGCAAACTGAGTTACACACATTACTGCAATGTCCAGGCTGGGGCTCCCCAGGTGCCAGTGCTCCCCACATCTGTGCCTACTCTTTCCTGCCTCCTTTTCCAGGTGCATTGCCATGGGTCCATGGCCAGCCCAGCCCAGCCCTTTTAGATTTTTGTATCCTGGCATTTTTAATGACTGAAATCATGCAGAATTGGGGTAGGCTCTTGGTTGTAAATACATGTTAACTGCTAGCCTTTTTTTCTTTTTTGGAGACAGAGTTTCACACTGTCACCCATGCTGGAATGTTGAAGTCATCATAGCTCACTGTAGCCTAAAACTCCTGGGCTCAAACAATCATCCTGCCTCACTCCTGCACCACCACCCCCAGCCAGTAGCTGGAAAGATAGGCACCTGCCAAAATGCCTAGCTAATTTTTCTATTTCTAGCACAGATGGGTCTTGCTTTTGCTCAGCCTGTTCTTAAACTCCTGAGCTCAAGGGATCCTCTGGCCTCAGCCTCCCACCATTGGTTTTTTGCCCACTACTCTTACTTTGCACAGTAATCATTAACTACTACTTATTGTTAAGTGTACTATTTTTTGTTAAGCAATAGGAAACAACCATAAAGCAATAAGAAAATGTTGTAATTTTGTTTTATAAACAAAATAAGTGCCTTTGAAGCAGTTAGTTACACTTCCGAGGTTCAGAAGTCTGGTCATGCAAGATGCCATCTGAGAATTAAAAAATGCAGACTTTGCCCTGGGGGACCCTAGTCCGCTGCCCTGTGTCTGTGTCAAAACACAGCTGAGAGATTTGCTATCCATACTTTCTCTTTGCCCAAATTGCAGAATGACTTTCTCAGTCTCTAAGCACCAGTAACAGTGTTTGACTTTACATACACGAGCCTAAATGTGGGATCGTGGCCATATCTGCATACCACCCATTTTGTGAGCTGGAGCTTCTGCTGGGCTTGAGCTCCTCTTGCTTCCCAGACACACTGAACAGGCTGCCTATGGTTACTAACAGGAGTGCAGCACTGTGGTCCATGTGGTCACTAATAGGAGTGCAGTGCCGTGGTCCATGTGGTCACTAACAGGAGCACAGTGCCGTGGTCTGTGTGGTCACTAACAGGAGCACAGTGCTGTGGTCCGTGTGGTCTCTAACAAAAGCGCAGCACTGTGGTCCCTGTGATTACTAACACGAGAGCAGCACTGTGGTCTGTGTGGTCACTAGCACAAGAGCAACACTGTGGTCTGTGTCGTTACTTACACAAGTGCAGGACTGTGGTCCATATGGTCACTCACACGAGAGCAGCACTGTGGTCTGTATGGTCACTCACACAAGAGCAGCACTGTGGTCTGTACGGTCACTCACACGAGAGAAGCACTGTGGTCTGTACGGTCACTCACACGAGAGCAGCACTGTGGTCTGTGTGGTTACTCACAGGAGTGCAGCGCTGCGGTCCGTGCAGTCACTAACAGGAGTGCAGCCTGTTAGTGAGTAATGACATGAGGAATAATGTTCCTCGTCTCTCATACTAGACTGTAGGCTGCTTCAAGGCAGGGTCGCTGAATATTTTACCTTGTATTATTTATGAGTCTTGTACAGCATACCACAAATACAAGGTATAGGACATCACAGGACTTTCCTATATTTTTATTTTAGGTAATAATATTAGTGGAGGCAGAGGGTTACTTTTCAAAGGACAGAATAAAAGCTGAATGTTGAATCTCCCTAGGTAAACCTTGATTGAAAGAAATGATCTACAGATGCCTATGGCTATTATGTAATAGCACATCTATCCAAAAAACAAAGCAGCTCACTTGGGGTGTGATAATGATGTGCATTACACTTCATGCTCTTTCAAATCTTCAAAGCATCTCGTCAATGCTAATTAAATCCCCAGCACCCTTGCCAGGTATAAGGCAGCGTCATATGTCACTTCATGCTGTGAACTATGATGGATCCATAATTAACTTGTTCTCAGAGAAAACATGCTAAAAGATTGCAGTAGGTGTGGCCACTGATGATGGTGGTAGAGCTAGAGAAACAGGATTATTTTTTAAAAGTGTATTTTTGACTGGTGGTCTCACAATTCTTATAAAGAAATTAGAAAACATTTTGATAAATGTCAATGAAGGCAATTACAATATGACAAACAAGCTTGTTATTTAATTGAATTAGTGATAAAGATGTTTACAACACTATTTATATTACTTTTTGTTTTATCTTCTTACCTTTTTCCTTTGATTCTTTCTGATAATCTTAATATGGACTGTTATCTACCATAAGAATATGGCTGTAGGGCTGATACTGATCCAAATATTTTAGACAGTCTTTGCATGGATCAAACCTATCATTTTCATTTCTTTTTTTTAAAAAAAAATATATATATATATATCTCAGGAGAGCTTTTATTTTAAAATATATAATATACATTTATATATATCAGGAGAGCTGATATTTTAAAATCCCATTTTTCTAGTAAGCCTAATTTTTATTTTAAAGGTAGGGAAATTTTTAAGCTATATAAAATTGACCAGTTCCTGTTAGGTAGGGAGGGGGCAAATGGGTGGCAATGCAGGCAGAGGAAGCAACTCGGTGAGACCAGGAAGCAGTCAGAGGGCAGACAGTGGTCCCACGATATCAGATATTCGTGGCTGGAGGCTTTCACCTGGTAGAAGAATGCGGTGAAGGAGCTCCCAGCGGCCCTAACTGACCTGGGGCTCATTAGCATTATGGCTTTCACCCTAGTGGATTTTTTATGAAGGATTTTGGGAAGAAGCATGCCTAGAAGGGAAACTGTTATATAACCCCAATCCATCAATCACTCAAAGGCAGAATCACGACCAAACCCTCTCAGGAGAGAGGCAGCACAAACTAGCCAACATGTGAAAGACTGTGTGTACTAAGACTTCAGGATCTTCTCCCTTCTCAGGGAATGACCCATCTCTTCCTCTGAGATGTACTTTCACTTTGTAATAAAGTCTAGAGCTGTGAGATTGCTTTGCATTTGTGATCACTCCATCAACAGCTCAACTAAGTACAAGTACCCACTCCTGACACTGGGAACTGAGGACCAGGGAATGTCAATACGGACCTAACATTCCCACTTACACAAAGGCCCTGGCTGTTCTTCCCACCCTTCATAACAGAATGCACTCATAGTTATCTCTGGTTGAGCTAATACAATGAAGACTAGATCGGGGGCCTCCATTCTTATCTCCTGTCTTCTCCAGGAGGCACCACCCCAGCTTCTCAGCCATTGGAGCCTCCCCCACGTTACATGTCTGTCCAGGGTTGGAATGGCCTCCTCCCAAGCTGCCTGCTGGGAGCCGACTTATTCTCACACAGTCCCACTGTTCTATTCTCATGCTCAGTCATGGCTCATAATATTAAACCAGACTAAAAACACTGTCAGTTGAGAAATCCAGTCAGATTACTGATTTCACTTTTCTTTTTCCTGAGCAACAGAAACAGGAGTAATACTGGGAGGTTTCTTACAGAACAATTGGCCTTAGTTCATGCCTTAGCCCCAAAGAACATTGAAAATTTGGCTGAATCAGTAGATGTGAAAAATGTAGTAAGATTGCTTTAGATTATTTTCAAAAGAGCCTGTAATACCAAGGAACACACCAGTCTATCAAATAAACTGTCATTGCAAGGCAGGTAAGGTCATTATTTATTCTACTTGTGGCCTTATCTCTCTAACGAGAAACAAACTGTCAGATGAAACACTTTCAAATCAGATTTATCTGTGTCCTTGATTTCTAAAGCCCCAGGAGCAATGTGACTAACTTCTCAAATTTAGTTGAAGCCATCAAAATGAATAATTTAAGTAGTAAACATATGTGATAGCTGTTTATTTCCAAATGCTGCACCCACCGTCCTAAGGCTTCTGCTTCCACCTTTATTTGTGTCTAAATAGGCTTTGTAAGAAGATTAAAGAAGTTCTAGAGGCCTGAGAATGTCATTTTGGAGAAGTTGCTTCGCATGTAACTCTGTCTTGACTCCTAAAGCGTACTTGGATTGTAATTTTATTAAACAAAGAGATGGCAGTACCAGATGTGAGTTGGTATCAGATGCAGGAACCAGCTCTGGCTCTCTGCATCTCTGCCAGGTGACCTTGAGACCTGGATGAGTTGGTTAGCCTCCCTGGAAACTCAGGCACTTTATCTTCAACATAAAGATATTGAACTGAATAACAATCCCTTTTGACTTTAAAATGATAGTACTATCATTAAAAGTGATTATAGCAATAACTACTCAACTATGTGCTTCTAAATTACTTATCAAAAAATAGTTGTGGAACCTTTACCTTTAGCATTAATTTATATATGTTAAATCAGTTCTATCTGTTAAGCAAATGGACATAGACGAGAACCTCCATAGCTGACCACCTCCCTACACTGAGCACCTTCTTCCACGACCTAATTTTTGTAGGCCAGACAAACACTGTGTGTACATTTCAGGACAGTAGGCCTAGTTCCTGTGACCATCTCTGTACATTGACCAGTCTGTTACAGTCTCTTGGGTTGTCAACTTATAGAGGTTCTATTGTCTTTTAATTTAGACACTTGCTTTCAAAAAAGAATCATGTTGGCGAATTGCTCATCTAGTAAATGAATATATTAAGTTAATTTTTAATTTATTGAAATATCATATTCTATCCTGTTGGGCAAATAAAGGAAAGCTGTACCAATATAAAAGAGAAAGAGGGCACAATTACTCACTGTACAATTGTTAGCAGCTTTACATGCGTGTAAGGAAGCAGGACGACAGATACAAATGTAGGGCAACATTTCACGCGGTTGTTACGGCAAAGCAGACTTCTTCTTTGCTGTAACAACTGTGTAAAGTGTTGTCCTGAGGGAGGGTTAATGGAGGGACCTCACCTATGGAGCATATTTGCAAGGGTACAAGTCAAATCTATCATGTATTGAACACAAATGTCTTAACACTGTGATTAAGTAAACAAGGTGAAAGCTCTGTTAATTAGTAGGATGTAAGCACTCCAATTTGTACAAATAACCAACACATTGAATCCCACAAAGGAATAAATGTATTCATGATCTATGTATATATGACTTAATAAAAAAAAAAAAAAAAACCAAAAATGCAATGGCCTCTGTTGCTCCTCATGTACATTTCCTACACATCGTGAGAGCTCCCCCCAAAGCAAATTCCAGAATGACAGTTTCACCTACACAGTTTGTATATGACTTATTTGGCCATATGGACCAGGCTTAATCCCAGGAGATATTTATCTCTATTGCAATTCCCTGTGTCTCCAAGGACATGCTCAAATAAAGGGGAAAGGAGAAAATAATCTTTGTTCTTTTTACATGAAAAAAAAATAGATTTCATTCATTCTTTAACCCCCACAGTAGTTTATTGTCTTCAACTTTTCCAAATTGTTAAAGAGTATAATCATCTTATACGTCTATATTTCTTTTAGGAAGGGGATTTTTCTACAAAAAGAAAAATCACTTATATCCATTTCAATATAGTTGTATGTACATCTCGGTACAACTCAGACTGACATTGAGAGCTGTATCTTCCAATATATAAAACATTTTTATTTCCAACTAATGAAAAATCAATATTACATTCTGTTGGAACTGGCAATTAGCTGAGACAAGAGTATAGGGTTTCTGTTTTTTCACTTTATTTTTCTGCAATTGGATATTTACCTTTAAGAAAATCATGATTTTGAGTTCCTCTTTTGCTCTCATTCATAGCATTTTAGATTTAGGGACAGATTTTGGTGACCTGAAAAGGGTTGAATTGTAGGCCTACATTAATCATATAAGCCTTAAAGGAAAAGATTTATTTCTATGTCATCAGCGGGATTTAAATTTACTCCTTTAATCAAGTGTTTTATAATATATAAGGCACTTTTTGAGAGCAGGTCTTATTTCTCTGATCCTTTCTTATTGGAAGACAGAACAGTAAAATCAAGAAATGAACATTTCTCTCATCTCTGTTATGCTCTTATAATCAACTCACAAATAAGAGGGATAATAATTTAATAAATTAATGTCTATTGCCAAAGCTCATCCTATTACCTTCCCTTTTGTTCGTTTATTCACTCCAGTACAGGTTTTGGAAAAATCAATAATGGCACACACACCCCCCGTAAATATATACTACAAACATAAACACATACCACACATACACACACCCATATATGCACAAACACTACACATGCCACACATATACATACCATACACACCTTGCCATATGCATGCACTGGACATATATACACACCACACTTCTGCCATTCAAACACCTGGCACATACACACACAGCACCATTGTACCCACACACATCACACATATGCTCATATATACACACATGGCACATAAACTCACACACCCAGAATATACCATTCACACACCGCATATGTGCATACATGCCCTACACATAATACACACACACAGGCACAACACCCCCAAACACCCCCATCCTAATCTTATCTGTGGCAATAGCTGTAATGCTTCGGATAGAATATTCTTACTAAAATGCTTCCACAAGGAGAATCTTTAGAACTAGAAACTTAAAAAACTCCTAGTATATCCACAGGGTGAGTAAAATGATATTGCAAACTATTATATGTCAGCAAATTATAAAGTAAAGTAGATGACCACACCATGCCCTCCAGATGGAAATGTGTTTCCAAGGTAGGACACTAGGGCCTGGGGTGTTGGCAGGTCTGGGGAAGGATGCACTTGGGTGCCAGTTTCTAGGCACTATACGGAGGCGGTAACTTTCATCTACATTTCGATTTCACACAAGGAATTTACCATTGACTTTTTTCAATATATGCCAGAGAGGAAACTTTTTCCTTTTCCAGTTCTTTTTAGATTCCAAATTGTTTCTTTTCTTTATGTAATGTTCATTATTGAATGTTCCCTGCCGGACAGAGGTTAGCTGTGGTGAGTGTGTACTTTCCTTATTCATTTTTCTTTTTGTTATCACCACATTATACTCAAACTTGATTTACAAAAAAAAATTCCTCTTGATTGACTGTCAAATTTTATCTGCATTAAAAATGAAAGTCAAGGAGATTTCCATCTTGCTTCCAACAGAGAGCAAAATTAATGAGCCTTTATTTCCTAACTCAAGTATCTGATGCTCGCATTTAACCAACTTTAGTTTGATTTATACCATATTTTATACAGCAAAGCACATCATAGCTATTTTATAGCTACAATATAAAAGAGTGATAAAGAAAAGGACTTCTTCAAAGACTGAAAAAAGATGACCAATATTTTATTGTTTTCAACTTTCATAAGAAAATATTGACTGTGTTCACTACAGAATAGCTATGTAGAAAGAGTAAAAAAGGCTTTCTGTAGAACAATCTTATACTCTGTGAAATACCATGGTAGAATCCAACCTTAATTACTCCAGTGATACATCATTCTTTCAGGGAAATGTTTCTATATAAGTAAATATTTACATCATATATGTGTGTGTGTGTGTGTGTAAATATACATATACACACACACCATAATCATACACATCAAAAATTAAAAGTTTCGGCTTCAGGAGGCATGAACTTTACCAGGTAGCTATTGCAGTATGGAGAAACACCAGGTCTGTAGGCTGTACCCCAGGGATGCCAGGTGAGCTCAGACTGGGGAAGAATGAAAACTGCTCTTCCATGTGATTTAGTTGATTGTGTCAGATCATCTTGAGGAAGTGAGATTATTGTGGTTTTCTGGCTGAAATTTAATTAAAATGTATTTTAAAACTTCTTTAAAGCTCAAGATACCTTGTGACATCTCCCAAATCCAAAATCAGCTGAACTTCTGTGCGAGCATTATCATATACGTTGTATATGTATATAAATATGAATATGTGCATATATAGTCTTTCTGTATGTTTTTTGAGTTAGCTTTCTAAATTTAACATTCCATCACTTAAAGAAAAGAAAATATCTGAAGAGAATATATCTGAATTTTAAAAGAAGAAAATGGGCAATTCCGTAAAGCATTGACCTGAATTTGTCATTTTCCCTGGTTGCATATCTAAAGTGAGCATCTGTGGCAAGCTGGTATCACTTGATTCATCACCTAACATGGGATATCGGTCAATAGTTTTCTGAACAGGAAGAATTAAGCTAGAGTGATTGTATGACAATCTCATGGGCCTACAATTAAAGTACGCTTACTGACTAGCGACGCTGTAGCTGTGTGGAGTGTGCCTCCAAGGAAGGGAACACACCATCCTTGGTCATATCCTGGCCTATTTTTATCAATAACCTACGTGAAGATGCATTCGCTCACTGTGAGCACTGAATTAGGTCATACCAAAGCACAGAGGCTAAGGAAAATAATGGGCTATGTCTCCACAAGCCTCTGGTCACATTTTTGTCAACTGAGCAACACAAACTTTGTTTTATGTATGTTTCTGTTTAAAGACAATCTCGTTTAATGTTTGCTGTTGATTCATTCCCATCAAACTCCTGACAACAATCGCACTGTCACTCACTCCTGAATGACATTACCTAACAAGCCTTATTTCTCCATAGGCACTCTATGGCCTTCTTTTTTTTTTTTTTGTAAAATACTTTTTTATTGTAGAAATAGTCAATAGAGGTTGACATAGACATTGACAATACAAATGTTATCTCAGAACATTTCCCCTTAGTTCCTGAATTTGCTAGTTTCCTAAGTACCAACAAATCCCATTAGTCCATGGTCCTTCTTAGATACGTTGACTGATCACATGTATATATCACTTAGACATAAAGGCCCATATATGATATTGGAAAAAAATCCAAAATATCATAGTCCCCTTATGTTTTTCTTATACATTTCCTACAGGGAGATGCATATATTTCACATGCTTTCACAATTTAACAGTAAAATAAAATTAGTGCCTTAACCAAATAGTAAGATGAACCAAAGAATCCTCCATCAGAAGTTGCAGTATATCCAGATTTAATGATTTTTCTTAAATTGAGAATTTAAAACAAACTTCAAACTGTTGATTTTACATATTTCAAAGATGGTAGTTATTTGAGGCATACAAATAGAGAGTAGTGCAAAACATATCAAGTTTTATATGATAAATATACTTTTAACCTCATTCAACAGCAAAGATTGAAAAATTACCACTTCTCAAAACAAAGCTAGACTAACTTAAAGTTCACAATTTAGATATATCAATTGCTACTCTATTTCCATAGATTGCAAAATTATTTTAGAAATAGATTATACATACAATTGTTTTACAAAAATAGAAATACTGTTTGGGACTTTACAAAACTTTATAAAATATAACACTATATTTGTAAATTCAAGCTAGTTTCACACTAAAATAGACAATCAGATATTATAGTCTAGTCAAACTTAGACTTACATACTATTTCTTCAAAATCTCAAACCTAATTAAATCTGTGTGCTCTCATGGGATTTTGTTTTTTAAGAGATTATTTTCAAGGGTTTTATAGGAAGATTTTTCATTTTTGAAATAATATTAAAGAATAATTTGTATCTAAAAAGTATTAACTAAAAGTGAAAGCTAATGCAATATGACAGTTACATATTATTGATAAATTTCCAACCAAATTGCTAAGAATGACAATATAAAATATGTATTTGACAATTATAATTTGAGACCTATAAAACTTAAAAATATAATCACATGGAAAAATGTGTATTCATACAGAATGAAAATACCTCTATATTTAGTTATTTGTAGCTATCAGATGGCCAGTATTTCTTAATTATATCCATTCATAAACACTCATTTTATCACTGCAAAGAGCACCAGTATATTTTTTTAAACCAACCAAAAAGTGAGAAGATAGGAGCTGTTTTGTGTAACAGTGTCATTATGATAAGGCACCACTAGGTCTATGAAGAAGACAAAGAACTTCTAAATCACGTATTTTTGTTACTAGTGTCTTAAACATTAGATAGTATGGTTAGAAAACCGCTAATAACAGCATTAACTAACCACATTCCACTCATTTCCCCATCACTGTGTGCTTTCAGTTTTTCCATATAACAGAAATGAAAATAACAATTTAGTACATGATCTGTTAAATAAAATCTTTTCCCAAACTTACAAGTAAATAATCTAGATATAAGCAAGAAACAAAAATGTATCTAATATATTTGCAAAAATCTATCCCTGTAGAAGAGTACAAGGAGGAGGAAAAGGCAGGGGAAACTACTTTCTAAGGATATATTGAGGCACATAAGTCGCAAGTTTCTCAGGCAAATTCATGGCTAGAGCAAAATTGAGAGAGAGCTAGGAATTTTACATTTCCCCCTAAGTCGATTTCTCAGATAGTCACACCCAATTAAATATTGCAAAACGTGTTCTTAGTCACTGCTACCATCATCATCATCAGACACATCATTTAAAGAGCACTTCAATGATTGACCCTTAGAGTCTGATCCGGTAGACTGGCATGTGGCCACGTCCCCAGGAGAAAGCAGGTCATAGCGGAAGTCACAAATCCGCACAGGCTTAGAGCACTGACTGGGAAGAGGTCTCTCTTTTCGGAGCAGGGCCCACGGACAGCAAAACAACATTTGCGGCAGTGGTGACAATGATTAACAGGAGTGAATTTTGCTTTCTGACAGCGCATACATACAGTTACCTCAGAGTCAGGAACCCAGACAGTAGTGTGTTCATTACTGGGCGTCTTCCCACTTTTGGAGGGTGAATCAGTAACACGTTTGTTTACGTGATTCGTCCATTCTGCATTCTCAGTACCAGAGGCAGCATAAACTGAAAATGATTTCGTTGGTGTCTTGATAACCCATCCATTCCTTAAGTCTCCCTCATCTTCGATGGAATCAATAGTGACATCTTCCAGGGGAATAGTATGTTGTTTGTTATTTTTTTTCTTCTGGATGACAATATTAACATATACAAGAATATTATTAAATAAGAAAACTTCCTTCCTTTGGGCTTTTTTCTGCCCAACTTAGTCAATACTCCTCCAATAAGGTGTACTTAAGGGTTGACCAGCTGCTCCAAAACAATTTTACACTCTGTACCTATAGGTCTGATGTTTGCTTCAGTGTTTGTCAAGCGATCCACGATCTTCTAATAGCCCAGACCAGCGCGGGTGGAGGCAGCGATGTAGGTCGGGTTAGTCCCAGCGTCTGCTTCGGGCGCGGATTCAGCCCCAGGGCTCCCAGGGTGCATGCTCCATGGCCCACCCAGCTCTGCGGCTGCCAGACCCCTGCAGGACCTTCTTGTGCTTGGGAACGCGGGCCAACACTTCAGCACTATGCTTCAAGGTCCTTTTTTTGTTTTTTTTATTAAGTCAAATACACATAGATCATGAATACATTCGTGCATATTTGGGGTACTATGTGCTAATTTTTTTTATATACAATCTAACATGGTTACATTAAGCCAATCAACATAGTTTGCACTGCCAACCAAAAGTACAGAAATGAGAAAAATGTGGCACTAATTAACCAGTAAAAAGATAATCTTTCACAGCATAACAGTGGGCACAGAGGCAGAGCCCAGGCCTCAACTTTGAAGCCACTCTGCGCATGCCCAGAAGTGCTCAGACTAGTCCCTGGGAATGCCAACGCGCGGGTCACAAATCAATTTTGGCCAGTAGTGAATTCTCAAATGCAGAATCTGCATGACGAAGATGCACTATATTTAAAAATAGGCCTCTTTTATTCTCTTTAGTTTCATTTTAAGAATGCAAACCGACGCAAGTCCAATCAGAGAGAGAATGGTGAAAAGGTGCTGAAGTCCTGTAATGCATGCCGAGTGCGGACACCTGCAGGAACCCAGAGCGTTCAAACTAGAGAAAAGATTCCACAGCAGGGGAAAAAAAGGAATGAAACGTGGATTTGTCTCCAAATGATTAAAATAGTCGAATTATTATTAGGTCTCCTGACAACTGGATAAGCATACTTCAGTTGCTACCAGGTCTCCCCTAAGGGCTGAGAGTCTCTCCCCCTACCTAGCCCACCCCCACTTCGCAGGATGAGCAAAATCTGGACTCAGAAGGCTACTCCCTTCTCCCCTAATAATTTATTACAAAGGCCACAGGATTATTTCTAAATGGAAAAATATCTATTTCCTGATAATGTTATTGCATTCATCACTTTCATTCCATTGAATAAACTCCTCAGAATATATTTTAAAAGTATATTATACAAGTATAATAAAATTGTAGCTTTAATTTATATTTTTTATTTTGAAAGAAAAGCATTCATTGCAGTAAAATTAGGAAAAGAAGCGCCAAAATTTCCCCTGAACTTACCACAAAGAAGTAGCAATTTTTAAAATATGTCTTATGGTTCTAAATTGTAAAATACACATAACATAAAATATGTCATCTTAACTATGTTTAACTGCACAATTCATTGGTGTTAAGTGCATTGACTTTGTTGTACTGGTGGCAGCCACTGTTATCCCAAGAATTGTCACATACAGGGAAATGTTGGACAGGCCCTGGTGACTGGATGAGCCTCTGTGCTGCCATCTGGAATTGTTTATTCATGAACAAGGCCTTCTGTTAAACAGAGTTGGGAAACCGAATACTCCTAGGACCATGTTGCCAGTCCAGGACCGAGTGTATGAAGTGCACTTAGTAAAGTAGTGACTATGAATTTAGTCTACAGTAAGAATGCTTTGAAGATATAATTGCTTAAAGATAAAAAGATACTGTGTAACCTTGTAGACTATGAAGAAGAATCTGTTTAATGTATGCTGCTATGATTAATAACATTGCTCATGCTTGCTTGTACTGTGAAAGTAGAAAAATAACACAGGGAAATAGGAGAGCAGAACAGTTCTTTGAGTAGGCTTCAGAAAAAAAAAATCACTGCAAAAAAATAAATGTATATTGCTGGAGAAGTCTTACCTTCATAGTCTTTAACATTCATAAAGTAGACTAAGATAAGAGTCCACAAATTATTCCCCTGTACACCTTTAATTAAAAAAATTATGTCCTAGAACACTTCTAAACTGTTGGTGGGACTGCAAACTAATACAGCCTTTTTCAAAGGAAATATGGAAAGGACTCAAATTAGACCTCCCATTTGATCTTGCAATCCCATTACTAGGCATCTACCCAGAAGGAAAAAAAAATCATTTTTCATCAGGACATTTACAACTCAATTTACAATCACCAAAATGTGGAAACAACCTAGATGCCTGCCAACTCAGGAACTGATTTAACAAGCTGTGGTAGATGTATGCCATGGAATACTATTCAGCCATAAAAGATGGAGACTTTACATCTTTTGAATTAACCTGGATGGAGTTGAAACACATTCTTCTCAGTAAAGCATCATAAGAATGAAGGAACAAGAATCCAATATATTCAATACTAATATGAAACCAGTAGTTGATCTAATAAATACCCACAAAAGAGAAAATCAACTCAAGGTTGTGGGGCAAAAGAATGAGGAAGCAAAGAGCGGTGAGGAGGCAGGGGGATGGGTGTGCTCCCACTTAATGTCAGGGTGTATGGAACACCTCTTGGGGGTGGGATATAATTACAAGAGGGACTCTACCTAACAAATGCAAACATTGTAACCTAACTCTTTGTACCCTCAAAGTAACCTGAAATAAAAAAAAAAATAAGTCCACTAAAACCGTATATTTATTTATAAATCATATAAATATATAAATTACTATATGAAAATGATACATATCTTATAAAAATAAAAAATATAACACTATAAACATCTTGAAGAGAGTAATATGCTTCATTGCACCATTATCTCATTGAACATGCTTGATTATCTTTTTAAATGCATAAAATATCATCTTTTAAAGGTCTGATAGTAAGTTTAATATATTTTAGTAGTTGGCATTGATGGTTCTTAGAGTTGGAAAATGACTTTTCACATTAGAAAAGGATATTAGTGGATAGGATAGCCTGTGACCGTGGTTGCTGTTATGACACCCATGTATAGTTCTAGCTGTCAATTGTACAGACGTTATCATTGACATTGAACTTAAGAATTTTCATTTCACCTAACATCACATTGTTGTTTTTCAAAACTTACAGGATGGTATTAAATATTTATATGTTTAAATCATCTGAAATGTTTCACCTAGAAGTTAGTGTAAATAGATTAACATTTTCTATTTACAAGTGTTACAACTTAGGAGACACAATAGATTTTTGCAAAAAACATTGTTAATTAACAATAACAATTACCTAATGATAGAAACATTTCTCAACCTCTATAATTAAAATGCTTATTCATATCATGATTTTCTCTTTGAAAGTAACTTTTTCCTCGGTGCTAAAATATCACCCTTATCTTGAAAGGACTGCTATGATGTTGATACTGGAATTTCACTCTTCAGTAGGTTCCTGGTCTTGGTGATTTGAAGAATGAATCTGCAGACCAGAGATCAGTGGTAAGACAGGATTTATTTACAGAAAAGAACACAGAAGTGCCAGAGCTCCTGGCAGAGAGAGAAAACCCAAGTCGGGAGAGAAAAGATCTCTCTGTCTGTCTGTCGGCACTTTGTCGAGGTGTATATAAAGTCACACGTGGCCCTCAATAGTTACATTTAGCATGTCTGGAACATCATGTCTGGGATGTGTCTGGGTCATGACTGAATCACAAATGAATGGCTATAATCCCTTTCATTCCCAGGCCTAGGAAATGAGAGCCTGCTGCCCACCCTCCAGCTGCTGGTTCTGCTGCTTGCTGAAACTGCACCATTGCCAAGGTGGAGGCAGCAGGTCCACACCCCCCAGCTCCACTAGCTGGCTGGGATGCCACTTGTCCTGTTTCAACTCTCCCTCTCCAAGTAGAAACTCTAAATGCTGTTAGGGAAAAGGGACAAAGACTCAATCTAACTGCTTCCTGTTGAATTGGGTGATGATAGGCGGGGACAGCTAGGGTTACTCTGGAGGGAGAGTGATCCAGGGGTTCAGGATAGAATCAGGTCTTGGTCTGGAACCATGTTTACTGAGTGTAGCTTGATGAAATTTCTGGAAGACACACATTAGCACATTAAAAGGCAAGGGTAGAACAGTGAGAGAAGGGGGTTAACTACAGTGTCAGGTTAGAAGAACAAAGTCAGTGATGTTTAAAAGAAAACTATATTAACACTTTTCTTGCTGTCTCTTAAAGAATAACTTTAAATTTTCTTAGGCTCACAAGTGTAGGTGGACTATGGTTGATTCTCTTCATGCTCTGTTTCTGTAGGAGGTGGTGGGTTCCAGGATTTTACTTGTGAATGATGTATCCAGGAATCTATTCCCGTAACTTTAACAGCTATAGAAGAAGACAAGATAACAGAAAAGGGAACTTCCCAAGTTGAGGTTAGGGAAGGTGAATTAGAGGGAAGAGTTTTAATCATGACCAGATCTCCAGGAGAAAAAAAGCTCGTTTAGTGTTGAATGTGAAAATGTAGTTGGGAGGTTTTTTAAGGATTTGTTGAAATTTAGCTAAAGAAGTAATATGTTTTACTAATTCTGTAGTTTCTTGATCTAATAATAACTCATTAGTTAAAAAGGGTCTTTCATATAATAGTTTGAATGGGCTACAGTTGAGTTTCTGAGGTAAATTTTCTATTTTAAGGAGAACAATGGAACGTAATTTAGTCCAAGGGAGATGACTTTCTTGAGTTAGCTTTTGTAACTGTCCTTTGATTTTATCATTCATTTTTTTCTACCTTCCCAGAGGATTGGGACCTCCAGGAGCAGTGCAGATGATATTTTATGCCCAGGGCTTTAGATATTCCCTGTGTTACTGTTGCCCTGAAGGCCAGCCCATTATCACTTTGCAAACATTGAGGGAGTCCAAACCTGGGGATAATCTCATGTACTTTATGAAGCCTTTACAACTTCCTGGGCCTTTTCTTTTCTACAAGGGAATGCTTCAACCCAATTAGTAAAAGTATTCACAAATACCAGCAAATATTGTATATCATGTACCTTAGGGAGGTGAGTGAAATCTATTTGCCAATTGTCACCTGGATATTTACCTTGTCTCTGTATATCTGGGGGAGCTAGATGATAATTTAAAGGATTGTTTCTTTGACATACCTCACAAATCCTTATTATCTGTTATATGGTTTTAAACAAGTTTTTTCCATTAAAGAGAGCTTTAGCCACCTGATAGGTACTTTTAGTGCCAAAATGAAAAGACTGATGTAAATTTTAAAGTATTTTCCGTTGGTTTGCGGTAGGTAATAGCAAAAGTCCCCTTCTATTTTGTAGCCATCTTGATGGAAATAGTGAATAGTGTCTGGATAAAGCCCATTTCTTTTCTTTTTGGGTATATTGAGGTGCATGATTCTCAAGTGATCCCTCACAAATAAGGGGTGTCGCAAGGGGAATTATTCCTTTCTGGGCAGCTATTTTAGCCTCTTTATCAGCAAGTTGGTTACCTTCAGAAATCTCATCTAAGGTCTTTTGGTGTCCCTTACAATGAATAACTGCTACTTCTTGTGGAACAGGAATGACTTATAACAACCTGTCTATATCCTGATGATATTTTATGGGAGAGCCATTGGAAGTTAGATATCTTCTTTCTTTCCAAATAGTAGCCTGGTCATGTAAAATGAGGAAGGCATATTTTGAGTCCGTGTATATATTGACTTATCTGTTTCTCCCAATTTCTAAAGCATGGGTTAAGAGTATTAACTCAGCTAATTGTGCACTGGTTCCTGGAGGGAGAGACCCACTCTCAATTACAGCATACTGAGTAACTACAGCATAGCCTGCTTTTTGAGTTCCATGTTCTATGAAAGAATTTCCATCTGTATATAAAACCATGTCAGGATTAGATAGGGGGGTTTCTTGTAAATCCTCTATAGCTGCATAGGTTTGTGCTATAATTTGTTAGCAGTCATGCCCTATCTCCTCATTGGATTCAGGGAGGAAAGTGGCAGGATTCAGAGCAGCACAAGTGCATAATTATAGCACTGATCCTTCTGGTAATAAGGCTTGATATTTAAGAAGGCAGTTATGTGACAGCCAAAGATTGCCTTTTGAATTTAAAAGTCCAGTAAGGTCATGAGAAGTGTAAATAACTAGTTCTCTTCCTAAAGTTAGTTTGGTTGCTTCTGGGGTTAAGAGGGCTACAGCTGCTACAACCCATAGATAGTGTGGCCATCCCTTGGCCATGGTGTCAATTTCTTTACTAAGATATGCTACAGGACCCCAGTGTTGGGACAAAGCTTCCATGGCAATTTCAGTTTGTTCTCTAATATACAGATTAAACTGTTGTCCAGTGGAAGACTGAAAGCAGGGGCCTGAAAAAGAGTAGTTTTCAACTGTTGGAATGACTTATTTGCTTCCCGTTCCCATTCTACAGTGACTAGGCTCTCTTTTTAAGCTTTTTAAATTAAAGAATAGACTGGTCTAACTATTTCACTATATCCAGGAATCCAGAGTCTGCAAAAGCCTGTGATTCCTAAGAAGCCTCGAAGTTGTCTGAGAGTTCAAAGTTTAGGGTGAGTCAATATTGGTTCTATTCTTTCTTTGCCCAAGGCTCTCTTTCCCTGTGAAAGCTGGAGACCCAAACAGTGAACTTCTGGGACACATAATTGGGCTTTAACCTTGGAAATTTTGTACCCACAACCAGCAAGGAAGTTTAATAGAATTTGTGTAGCTTTGTGGCATTCCTCTGCATCTGGTGCTCCCAAAAGAATGTCATCTACATACTGAATAAGAGTCACTGTAAGATATGAAAAATGATTCAAGTCTTTGGCTAAAGCTTGTCGAAACAAGTGAGGGGTGTCCCTAAATCCCTGGGGTAACACAGTCCATGTGAACTGGGTGTTGGAGTACGTCCCTCCCCAAAAGGGGAGCAGGACTTTCAGTCATGATTAGGAAGATCTGAGAAAACAGCCAGTCTTCCCAATTTCAGCTTAAAGGCTGAGAGAAAATTTGGTAGCCAGCTTTCCAGACACTCCTTGTATGGTTACAGATTTGGGGGATAAAAGATCAGGGTTAGAGAGAAGTACAGAAAAGTTTGCTCCAGTGTCTGAATAAATTCTATCTCCTGGCCCTCCATTATAAGGCAAACCTGGGGCTCCTGAGGGGTGATGTCACAAGCTGGAGCCATGAGAATCTGCCCTGGGCACCCTCAGTCCAGTTTGTGTGCTGATGGGATCACTGTCCCCAGGGGCCTTTGCATCTGAGGACAGGCCATCCTCCAGTGGTCACCCTTGCATTCTGGACAGGGGCCAGGTGGCTTTCCCAGTCAGTGGTGCTGCTGGCGGCAGTGCTTCCTAAAGTGGCCAGCCTGACCACATTGGCAGCACTTGTTCTTAGCTCCTCTGCTTTCCTCTGCCCCTGAAAGGTGCTCATTTGTTGGAGGTCCATTACTAAAGCTGTCATTCTTTTAATATCCCTTTTCTCTCTTTCTTCCTCTTTCTCTGGATCTTGGTTATAAAAGATGACAGTGGCCATTTTAAGATTCTCCAGCCTAGAGCCAATTTCTGGAGTTTTATTCAAATGTCTGGGGCCACCTGAGTGATAAATTTATATTTTAAAATAATTTGGCCCTGTAAGGAGTTGGGTGTTAACTGAGTGTGTTTTCTCATCGTCTCCCTAAGTCACTCAAGAAAGACTGAGGGACTCTCATTTTGCTCCTAGTTAGTAGTAGATAACTTAGAATAATTCATAGGCTTTTTCTTGGATCAACATAAACCTTCCAGATACATGTTAGAAAATGTTTATGCCACCAGTCACCTTCTTTCTCAGGGTCTCATTCAGGATCCTCAAAGGGAACTGCCCGTCATTCTGTGGGGTATCTGTCCCTTTCCTCTGGAGATATACCGCCATCAGTATTGGACATGAACCACAAATCACCCCACTTCCTAGTTTCATCTAAGACTTCATTTTGTTGTTGTTGTTGTTAAGAGTTAAAGTTTGATCTAGTAGTAACATTACATCTTTCCAAGAAAGGTCAAATCTTTGTCTATGTACTTATTGGGGTCATCAGAAAATTTTCCTAAATCAACCTTAATTTGCTTCAAATCTACCAGAGAAAATGGAGTGTATACTTGTGCATGTCCCCTTTCACCACCTGCAGTCTCCACCAAGGAACACAAAGAAGGATATAGTTGCCTTCTGAGGGTCCGAGTAGGACAAGAAAAAACTCTTGACACAGTCTCCCTCCTGGGGTTTTCTGAATGCACAGAGGAAGGTGCAGGAGAATTAGATGTTGGGTTTGAACTAGGTTGTGACAGCGTCTCCCTTGGGAATCCCTGACCATTTGCAGAAGTTACTATACCCAGGAGAGCTGAATCAATCTGACAGGTTTTACACAGTTGGGAGTTATCCTTGAGGAAAAAGAAAACACTTTACTTCTTGTTTACAAAAAGTATGTAACTGAAAAATGGTGTCATAATTAAGGGTACCCTCTGGAGACCATTGTTCACCAGTAGAGAGTTGAGAAGGAGGCCAGGCCTGGGTGCAGAAGAAAACCATATATTATTTTTTCAGTGTCTAGGGGGATCAAACATGTCCCAGTGCTTCAGGATACAGCCCAGTGGGGTGTTCTCATGGCAAGAAAATATATTATCCATCTGTGGGAAAGAACAAATGTCTAGCATCTGTATCCCACCCCATATTCCTGGGTTGTCAAAGTGTCCTCTAACCAACTGTGCCAAACAAAAGGAAGAAGCATCCTTCCAATGTTGGGAAAGAAACCCTGAGGAGAGTGGCCTCCCTGTGCTTGTCTTGAATTAGCCACTCTTACCAGTGTAGAACTTAGTACCCACTGGCCCTCCTGTGTTCATAAAGTGCAGGCAGCAAAGCTGAAGAAATCAGGTATCAGGGAGCTTGGTCCCAACTGATGCATATTCTGCCCCTTTCTGCCCCCCTGACTTCGGGGTATCTATCAAAGTAGGAATGAGCCCTGTTCTGGAGAAAATGGCTGTGTGGTGCTTGCACATTTAAGTCTATATATGCTATATAATCTTTACAAGCTTCTTCTAAATTCCCAGTAACAATGGAAAATAGCAGGTCTTAAATGCTATGTTTTCCAACCTTCCTTTCATCCCCAAAAGTTAGCCAGGCAATGATAATTACTTAGTGATAAATCAGAGTTGAGAGACACTTTGAAACTTTTGGATCACAATTAATTACAAGTAGCAGAACTCTTAAAGAAACCTGGAAGTCAGTATTTTAAACATTCCCATTTATACCAATAAACCAGAAGAAATCCAATACCCAGGGTCATTTTCATTGCCTTTCTTCATTTTTAAGAGACTTATCTGTAGCTGAGGGTTTAGGGCCATTCTTGCCTTGGGAAGTTGCTTCCTTTCACAGGCCTCTAATTGCCCAGAGAAGCTGTGTAGGGGAGTCTTTTTCCCCTTTGTTTGGAGCTGACTTATAGTTAACATGGTTTAGCCTTTTTCCTCAGACCCATGAAAATTCCAATTGAATTTAATTTTTCAATGAAAGACAATAAAAAGGACCGCACAACACACCTACAACATTTGAGGCAAACTTAAAACATTCAAAAAATACCACAATGAGCCCATACAAACTTAACTAGATAAAGCAAACATTTACCAACATCAAACAAAGCATGAAAACTACAAGAGGAGAGAGAGAAGCAGAAGAGGTCTATAGAGATAAACAGGAAAAGTTTAGGACCATGTAAGAGAGGATAGTAAAGAGAAGAGAGGATAGTAAAAGCTGAGAGAGCACGATTTTCAGAAGGCCCTCCCATGTCCTGGGGTCAGAACAATTGCTGGGGACCTCAGGGTCTCTGGGTGCTACCTCTTTGCTGGGCTCTCAACCAAAGAAAAGGAGCAAACCCAGAACAGTTTCAAAAGTCTTCTAACATTCCTTTCGTCTCCTTTCTGGAGCCAAGGGGAATTAGAAAGTTTGTTCCCCACAGCCTATCGCTTATGATCTGGAGGTCAGCAGCCACACTATGCATATTTACCAGCTGATGGGCATCAAAATTAGTAGTCTTCATTATTATAACTATAGAGAAAAGCAAGATAGAGGATCTATTTACCACAGCTCTTCAATCCCGAACGAGCCCCCAGATATGATACCAGAATTTCACTCTTCAGTAGGTTCTTGGTCTTGGTGATTCAAAGAATAAATCCATGGACCACAGATCAGTGGTAAGACGGGATTTATTTACAGGAAAGAATATAGAAGTTCCAGAGCTCCTGGAAGAGAGAGAAAACCCAAGTCGGGAGAGCAAAGCTCTGTCTGTCTGTTGGCTCTTTGTCTACAGCTATGTGTAGTTGCATGGGGCCCTCTGTAGTTACATTTAGGGGGGCTTGGTAGTTGCTTTTAGTGGGTCTGGGACATGTCTGGTACAACATGTCTGGGACATTTCTGGCCCTTGGTAGTTACATTTAGCATGTCTGGGACATTGTGTGTGGGACATGTCTGGGTTGTGTCTGAGTTGTAAACAAATGGCTAAAATCCCTTTCATTCCCAGGCCTAGGAAATGAGGGCCCGCTGCCCACCCTCCAGCCTGCTGGTTCCCCTGCTTGCTGCCACCACACCAACATTGCCAAGCTGGAGGCAGCAGTCCATGCCCCTCAGCTCCATGAGCTGACACGGATGTCACTTGTCCTATATCAATGTCACTATTTTTTTTATTTTTACTGATTTCTCTGTGGCATACTTTTACATTCCATTTGTTATCACAATAAATATCAGAAAATTTAGATCTTTGCTTCTCTCATTTTTTAAAATAATCCCAAAATGTTTATGTTTAGCAACGTTAATTAAAGAAAAAAATTAGTTAAATTTTGTAAAGTCTAAATAATTTCTCTGCACAATCCTATAAAAACTAAAACCTTAAAATAATGTAATCCATAGTTTCACTGGTCACAAGTAAATTTCAAGAGGCTGTAAGTCAGCAAAAGGCTGACTCTTCTAATGTGGAATCCCCACTCTCCTGTCAGTTGCTTCTATAAAATATGACATATAAGAACATCTGACACATAGGTCCTTATTCATCAGGCTTATTTTTAACATTCAAAATAGACCTAAAGTTTCTAATACTTTCTTTCTTAACTGCAAAGCATTGTTTTTAGTACTCAAGAAGCCCTCTGACATTTAGTTATCAAATTAAAGCTTTTATAATCTCTGCTTTCTTTCCAGCATGATTAGGGTTATATTTATAACCTTTTAAAATGATGTCACTTCTATTTTCTGTTATTCAAGTTAGCTGACATCTTATTAATCTCAACTATTATCAAGGCAAAGATCTGAACTAACATTCCCCTTTTGTCAACAAATCCTATAAAATGATATATTGTGCTCTCCTTAAAAGCAAGAAAGTACATTTTAGGAGAACAGAACCTACAAGATGCTTCTTAAAGTGAAAGCAGAAAGTAAATACTGAAAAAGCAACCTTCAGCCCAGAAAATCTGCAGATGTGGAGAGTTGGGAAAGATAGATGTGCCAAGTACATCCTTACTGGAGTAAGAAGAAGGCAGGAGGGCTAGGGACCAGGAAACTCACCGATTCCTTCTAATTTTTAGAACTTATATATATTGATAAAACCAACGCCAAGGTAATTTAGTGCCAATAACTGAAGAACAAATTAGAAGCATATATGAATATATAACTAAGAGCAAATTTGAATGTCTAACCAAAGAATTTTTCTATGATTTCAAGGGATATAGAAATGAATATGTTAGAGAAATGTTAATAAATATTAAAAATAATAATAAAGGTCTGAAATTCATAATATGATTTCCAGAACAAAAGAATACAGAGAATGAAAAACATACTTTTTAAAAAAAATTTTCAGAGTATTACAAGAACACAAATGTTTTTGGTTATATAGATCCCTTTCATAATGCTTGAGTCATATTAAATGTGCCCATCACCTGGATTAGTGTTCATTGTACCCGATGAGTAGGTTTCACCAATCCCCTCCTCCTCTTGCTTGATTTCCACTGAGTTTTACTTCCCTCTGTCCACACATGTGCTTATTAGTTAGCTCCTATTGAATAGGGAGTGGATGAGGTGTTTGTTTTTCCATTGTTTCGATGCTTATTTTAGGATAATGGTTTCCAGTTCCACACAAATTTTTGCAAAATTTCTTAAGTCATTTTTTCTTCATGACTTGAGTAATATTCTACAATATGAATACATCACACCTTATTAATCAATTAATGAATTGATGGGCACTTGAGTTGATTCTGCAACTTTGTAACTGTTCATTGGGCTTCAATAAACATTTGAGTACAGATGTCTTTTGATAAAATTATTGCTTTTCCTTTGGATAGTGAGGTTGCAGTGGCAAATAGTACATATGTACAATTTTTTAAAACATGCATACAAATAAAATTAAAATTAGATTTATCATAATTAAATAATGATTAAAAACTTTAAAGATACATCAGAATGCAAGGAAGTGAAAAAGTTATTTGAAGAGCTTTGGAATATGGTAGAGTCCATCAGTAAGAGAGTTAAGCAGGCAGAAGAAAAATGCTCAAAAATTGAAGACAAGGCTTTTGAACAGTCTCAAGCATTCAAAGAGGCAGAAAAATTAAAAACAAGAACAGAACATTCCCTGAGAAAGTTGTGGGATCATTCCAAAAGATCCAACATCTGAATTAAAGGAATTCCTGAAGGAGAAGATTATGGTCCTACAGGGACAAGTTTTCTACTCCAAGTTATTATGGAGGAGAATTTCCCAAGCATTGAAAGAGATACAGAAATTCAGATAGTAGATAGTTTTAGAACTCCAACAAGACTCAATCCAAATAAAGCATTTCCTAGATACATTGTAATTAACTTTGCAGAAGTTGATATAAAGGAAAAAATCCTGCAAGCAGCCAGATGTAAGTAATGCATGACCTACAGAGGGAGAAACATAAGCATGACTGTAGATCTTTTAGCTGAAACTTTTTAAGCCAAAGGAGGATAGTCGTTAACCTGCAGCCAGCTAAAACAAAACAACTTTCAGCACAAAATCCTGTATCCAGCTAAACTGAGTTTCCTTTGTGATGGAGAAATCAAATACTTTATTGACATTCAAATGTTTAGGAAATTTGCCATAAACCAGCTTTCCAGGAAATACTCAGATCCATGTTCAATAAGGACCAGCACAATGGTATACCACCAAAGTAAACTCACCCAGAATTTATCAAATAAAACCTAACTTCCACAAGGATTAAAAATACCCAAGACTTTTGAAAAACAAGATGGCCAAAACACTTCCATACTTGTCAATTCTCTCAATCAATGCGCATGCCTTAAATTATCCTCTAAAGAGGCACAGGTTGGCTGACTGAATACATAAACTCAGACCAGATATCTATTGTATATGAGAGGCTCATCTTACATTAAAGGATAAAAAAAGAGTCAGGGCAAAGGGATGGACATCTATAATACAGTCAAATAGAAATCAGAAAAAAGCAGGATTTGTAATCTCATTTGCAGATACAACTGGATTTAAACCAACAAAGGAAAAAAAAAGATAAGAATGGACACTATATATTTGTCAAGGGAAGCACTCAATATGAAGAAATTTAAATAAATAACATTTATGCACCCTACCTAAATGTTCTTCAAGTTATAAAACAAACCCTAATGGACATGAACCATTTGATATCATCTTGCACTAAAATAGACATTTTAACACCCCTTTGGCAGTTCTGGATAGATTCTCCAAGCGGAAACTAAACAAAAAAATAGTGGACTTAAACTTGACACTTAGGAGAAAATACACATTCTTCTCCTTAACCTGTGGATTATCCTCCAAAATTGATCATATCTTAGGACACAAGTCTATTGTCAAAAAATGTAAAAGAATAGAAATTATTCCTTGTATCTTCTCAGACCACCACAGAATAAAAATTGAATTCAATAGCACCAAATCTTCATCCTCAAACAAAGTCATGGGAAACTAAATAAATAACCTTAGGGTGAATAATATCTGGGTCAAAGATGAGATGAAAAAAGAAATCATCAAATTTTTAGAACAAAATGATAATGAAGACAAAAACTATTGAATCTCATGGATACTGCAAAGGCAGTCCTAAAAGGAAAATTTATAGGGGTGGCAACTGTGGCTCAAAAGGGTAGGGCCCCACATGTCAGAGTTGGTGGGTTCAAACTCAGCCCCAGCCAAAAAAAAAAAAAAATAAAAGGGAAATTTATAGCATTAGAAACCTTTATTAAGAAAATAGAGGCTCGGCGCCTATAGCTCAACCGGCTAAGGCGCCAGCCACGTACATCTAAGGTGGCAGGTTCGAATCCCCAGCCCGGGCCCGCCAAACAACAATGACGGCTGCAACCAAAAAATAGCCGGGCGTTGTGGCGGGCGCCTGTGGTCCCAGCTACTTGGGAGGCATAGGCAGGAGACTCGCTAGAGCCCAGGAGTTGGAGGTTGCTGTGAGCTGTAATGCCACGGCACTCTACCCAGGGGGACAGCTTGAGGCTCTGTCTCAAAAAAAAAAAAAAGAAAATAGAAAGATAGCAAGTCAACAACCTCATGGGTCACCTTAAGCAAATGGAAAAGGAAGAATAATCTAATCCTAAACCCAGCAAAAGAAAAGAAATAACCAAAATTAGAACAGAATTAGATGAAATTGAAAACAAAAGAATCATTCAGAAGATAGAAGAAACAAAAAATTGGTTCTTTGACAAGATTAATAAAATTGATAAAACTTTGGCTAGCTTAACCAAAAACAGAAAAGTAAAATCTTGAAAGACATCAGTCAAAAACATTAAAGGATAAATAACAATAGATACTATAGAAATTCAAAAAGTTCTCAATGATTACTGTCATCTCAGAAATATGAAAATCTGGAAGAAGTGGACCAATACTTGCAGGCACATCACCTTCCTAGACTCAACCAGAAAGAATAGAAATTTTGAATAGACCTACATCAAGCACTGAAATAGCATTAATAATACAAAATCTCCCAAAAAAGAAAAGTCTGAGACCAGATAGTTTCATATCAGAATTCTACTAAACCTTCAAAGAGGAACTATTTAGTACCTATGTCGCATAACATTTTTCAATACATAGAAAAGGAAGGAATCCTCCCCAACACATTCTATGAAGCAAATATAACCTAGAACCCCAAACCAAGAAAGGACCAACAAAAAAAGAAAACTATAGACCAATATCATTAATGAATATCAATGCAAAAATATTCAATAAGATCCTACCTGACATAATTAAACATAGCATTAAAAAATTATATACCATGATCAAATTGGTTTTATCCCATGGTTGTAAGTTTAGTTCAACATACATAAATCTATAAATATAATACACCATGTAAATACAGTTAAAAAAGGACTATATGATTCTTTCAATTGATGAAGAAAGGGCTTTTAATAATACCCAGCATTGTTTCATTATTAGAACACTTGAGAAAATAGGATTAGATGGGACATTTCTTAAACTGATAGAGGTTATCTACAGCAAACCCAGAGCCGATATCATATTGAATGTAGTAAAATTGAAAACATTTCCACTCAAATATGGAAGTAGACAAGAATGCTCATTGTCACCACTGTTATTGAACACAATCCTGGAAGTCTTAGCCATTGCCATCAGGCAAGAGAAGGAGATTAAGCGTATTCAAATGGGGTCAGAGGAGGCCAAACTCTCACTCTTCACGGATGACATAATCTTACACCTGAAAAACCTCAGAAACTCAACCACAAGGCTCTTAGAAGTGATGAGGAATATAGCAGTGTTTCAGGATACAAAATCAATACTTACAAATCAGTAGCTTTTATATATGCCAACAATAGACAAACCAAAAATATAGTTGCAGACTCTATTCTTTTGACAAGAATGCCAAAGAAGAAGAAATACCTGGGAAATTATGTAGCAAAGGACATGAAAGATCTCTATAAAGAGAACTATGAAACTCTGAGAAAATAAATAGCAGAAGATATTAGTGAGTGGAAAAACATACCATGCTCATGCCTGGGAAAAATCAACATTGTTAAAATGTCCATGCTACTCAAGGTAATCTACAGATTTAATGCAATGCCTATCAAAGCACAGTGTCAAACTTTAAAGAACTTGAAAAAAATAGTACTTCATTTTATATGGAATCAGAAAAAAAGAACCTAAAATAGCCAATACATTATTTAGAAATAAAAACAAATCAGGAGGCATCATATTACCAGACTTTAGGTTATACTACAAATATATAGTCATCAAAACAACATGATACTGGCACAAAAATAGAGATTAAGATATGTGGACTAGAATAGAGAATCAAGAGATGAATGCAGCCACATATCATCATTTAATCTTTGGTAAGCCTAACAAAAACCTGCACTGGGGAAAAGATGGTGATGGGAGAACTGGCTAGTGACCTATAGAAGACTGAAACTGGACCCACCCTTTTCATCACTAACAAAAATTTATTCTCACTGGATAAAATATTTAAATTTAAGACATGATACTATAAAAATACTAGAAGAAAGTACAGGAAAAACGCTTGAAGATATTGGCCTGGGAAAATATTTTAAGAGGAGGACCCCCGCCCCCGGCAACTAAAGCAACACCAAAAATACATTACTGGGATCTGATCAAGCTAAAAAGTTTCTGCACAGCTAAGGGCACTACAAGTGAAGCAAACAGACACCCTTTAGAATGGGAGAAGATTTTTACAGGTTGTGATTCTGACAAAGATCTTATACAGAGATCTCAAATTAATCAATAAGAAAAAGAACAAACACCCCATTTATTTGTGGGCAAGAGACTTGAACAGAAACTTCTCTGAAGTTGACTGACACATGGCTAACAAACATATGAAAAAATGCTCTTTATATTTAATCATCAGAAAAATGAAATTCAAAACCACTTTGAGATATCACCTAATTCTGGTTAGATTAGTCCACATCACAAAATCCCCAAACTGAAGGTGTTGGCATGGATGTGGAGAGAAGAGAATATTTCTACATTGCTGGTGGGATTGCAAACTAAAACAACATTTATGGAAAGTAGTATGGAGAATTCTCAAGGAACTAAATTTGACCTATTGTTTGATCCTGCAATTCCATTACTCACTATCTACCCAGATGAACAAAAATCATTTTACTACAAAGACATTTTTGCACTAGAATGTTTATTGCAGCCCAATTCATAATTTCCAAGTCATGGATTCAGCCCCAAAGCCCATCAACTCATTAATGGAGTTACCATCATTGTGGTATATGTATACCATGGAATACTATGCAGCCATAAAAAGATGGAGGCTTTACACATTTTTTGCTTGCCAGGATGGAGTTGACATATTCTTCTTAGTAAAGTATGTGATGTATAGAAAAAAAAGTATCCAAGGTATTCAATACTAGTATGAAACCAATATATAATCACGTAAACACTCATACTAATGATAAAACACAAATATAATCCAACAAGAAGAGAAGAGGCAGGAGAGGGGAGGGGAGTTGGAGGGTGAATGGAGAAGGGACATTATGGTATTTCACATAATGTGCATATTCAATGGTACATTTCAAAACAACTAAGAGTAAATTATGAATGTCTTACCACAAAAAAACTAAGTAAATGAGGTGATGGTTATGTTAATCAGTTTGATTTAAGCATTTCACATTGTATATCAAATGAACATATTGTATCCCATAAATACACATAGTTATGATTTAATAAAAATCAAATTTAAAAGTTTAATAAACTAAAATTAAAATTTTGAGAAAAACAATAATATAAAGAAAAAATATCATGATGAGGTTTTGTATTGTTTTTATGCTATTTTATAAGTTTGTATGATTTAATTTTTGTTACATATCTGTTGCAATACAATTTGCATATTATATAATTTAACCATTTGAGCATAAAGTTCAATGTATTTTGACATATTAACAAAGTTGAGTAACCATTATCACAATTGATTCTAAAACATTTTCATCATCCAAAAATGTAACACCCGTATTCATTAGAAGTCACTCTCCATTCGTTCCCAAACTCTTCAGTCCTATATACCACTGATTTGTTTTCTCTTTTTATTTGCTTATTCTGGCCATTTCACATAAACAGAATTATATGTTGACAAAATGTTTCAAGATTCTTCCACACTGTAACATGTATAAGTATGACATTTCTTTTAATGGTTGAGTAATATTTAATTGTACGACTATACCACATTTCATTTACTCACTCATAAGCTGATGGGCATGTTAAGTGTCTAGTTAACCCCAACCTGGGACAGTGACCAGCAAGGGAGATGACACTGAGGAAAGAAAGAGAATCTTATACTAAACTTAGCACATAAGACCAGAATCCTGTAAGGGCATACACTATTACATGTGCCTGGTGGCAGCATGAGAACAATGCAGCACCTGTCCTGTTTCCCGGAGTCTTTTAATTGGTATGTAACAGATTATATGTGCAAGGATGGACAGCAGTCAGTCATCAGCAGTCAAGGTTAAGAATGAGAGAGGGGAGACTATAGCCCCTGGGAAGGTTGAGTAAAGGGTAAGCAAAGACATAGGGTAAAGGAACATCTGAGGTGGCCAGATAATGGCATGACCAGAAGAGAGAGGAGGGACACCAAGTCTCATCTCCTCAGTCAGACATCTCAGCTTCTCTAGTTAAGCTACTAGTTGATGGCCTCAGCTTCCTGCACTGCTGATTTCCCCATGCAGGGATAGTCACAGTGCCAGGTGTCCTCAAACTATGACCTGCTGGCCACATGCAGCTGCTGAGGACATTTATCTGGCCACTGGGTGTTTTTGCCACCACTGCCTGTCCTGCTTAGCAGCTGACTGTCCTGGGGCCTGCAGTCTGGCCCTCCAATGGTCCGAGGCACAGTGAACTGGCCCCCTGATTAAAACGTTTGAGGACCCCTGATAGACATTCCCCTGACTGTGCACATTACCCTGCCTTGAAAGGCCTGTGAGAAATTCAGCCTGTCTGCCTCCCACATGGGCATGCATCTGAGTGTTTTTCACTTTTTGGCTATTATAGAAATGCTACTATGAACATTTGTGTACATGTCTTTATAGAGACATGCTTTCATTTCTCTTGGGTATATACCTAGGACTAGAACTGCTGGATCACATGGTAATACTATGATTAACAATTTGAAAAACTGTGAGATGCTTTTTCAAAATAATTGCATCATTTTATTCTTATCAGCCATGTATGATGGTCCCAGTTTCTCCACATTTTCAACATTTGTTATATCTGACTTTTTTTTTTACTGTAGTTACACTAGTGGGTGTGAAGTGATATTTAATTGCAGTTTGGTTTGCACTTTTCTGATAACTAATGTCGTTGCTCACCTTTTCATGTCTTCCTGTGTTTATTGGCTAGCTGGATATTTTCTTTGCAGAAACATCTATCCTTTGTCCATTTTTAATTGTTTTTGTATTATTGAGTTGTAGGAACCATAATGAGTTTTAACAATACAAAAATGATTACATATAAAAGAAATGGAAAGAACACCAAATGCAAAAAGAAAGTACAGAATTTCTTCCAAGTTAGAAGCACAGTAAAAAACAAAATGAAACAAAAAATTAAACCTTAGAGTTATAATCCCAGGTAAAAATGGGAAAATCCCAGGTAAAATTTACCTGAGCTTCGTGCTCCGGAAAAACAACAATGGTTAAGAATTGTCCCAGAATTGTGTGTTTCAGGAAATGGCTAACCACAAAAAAAAAAAAAGTTGCCCAATTAAATATTCCCAGATAAGCCTGGTTTCCATCTGTCCTCACAACTGAGTACCTCCTCTACCTGTCACTATAAACCCTGAGTTCTCTCTCTTTCCTTTTAAAAATATTTTTCTTAGTGACCATTCTTCCCATTGATGTTCACCTGATTTTGTTAAGTTTCAAAAGGTAATGATTTAATAAACAATAACAACCTATAATAACCTATCAGGTATTCAGAGCAGATAGAAATATACTTGCAGATTCTGGTCATCTTTATCAAGGGAAGTATGAAGTACTAAATCTGGATGTTATTAGGAAAAAATCAAGTTATAGCATGAATATTAAAATTTAAATTACTAGAAAAATCTAAGTGGACATAGAACCATCAGTTTAGTGAAAGTAAAAAAAAAAATTAAAGTCAACATTAGACCACTACAACAAAAGACAAGAAAAGTAAAAAATTTTTTTTAGTAAAATGAAGCCTAATAAATTAAAAACATAAAAATTCAGAAATAATAATTTAATAAGTCCAAACATATAACAATGTGTTAAAGTTTAAGTATACCTTGAAAGCCTTACCTAAAACTCAAGAAAGTTTGAGAACTAATTCATTGAAAAAGACATATCAACAAAATGATCTAGGTACTTCGTGTTTCTCTCTAAGTAAAGAAGAGATTAGCCTGTATTAATATACCAAGATCATTAAGGAAATAATTATCTTTCTCTTACTAGAGGTCAATATGTGTCTAAATTCAGCATTAATGTTTTAATTTAGAAGAAATGTATTAATTTACTGCTATAAATTAATTATAATAACAAAGTTGAAAAGAAACAAAAATAAAGAAAAATATAAATTGCTAAATGATAATAATTAGAAAACTTGAAGATTTCCATGAAAATCAGTTCATAGTATTTTCACTTACATACTTTTTTTATATAGAGAGGGTGACTATAAACTTCACGTGCAATTTAAATTTAAATTTGCCTATTTAAATTATACAGGGACTGTATGCCACCCTGTATTTTTTTTTTTTTGAGACAGAGTCTCATTTTATCATCCTCAGTAGAGTGCCATCGTATTATAGGTCACACAAACTTCAAACTCCTGAGCTCAGGCAATTCTCATGCCTCAGCTTCCCAAGTAGCTGGGACTACAGCGCCCACCACAATGCCCCGCTATTTTGTTGTTGTTGTTGCAGTTTGGCTGGGGCCAGGCTGGAACCCACCACCCTCAGTATGTGGGGCCAGCACCCTACTGCACTGAGCCACAGGCACCACCCCACCCTGTATTTCAAAGACAGAGTTTAAAGATATAATTATTTACAGAAAAAACAGCAACACTATTTAGAAAATCTGAACACACTAAACTAAGTATATCCAGTAGATTACTAATTTCTCTTCTTTGTATTCTTCTTGGTAAAATTATTTTATATAAACTTTCAAAGAAATAGGTATTTTTTAGACAAAAGTGTAAATCTGTCCCTTGGCATTTATAAATATTTAAGTAGTATTTTTTAAAATTAGGGTTGAGAAATGTTGCTGAATATTTGACAGTAAGAAAGAACAGTGGGCAAGGCTGCAGCAAATAAAAAGTCAATGTATTTGGAGGATCGACAGTTCAGT
Organism: Galago senegalensis; assembly: GCA_963575145.1. Classification (NCBI taxonomy): domain Eukaryota; kingdom Metazoa; phylum Chordata; class Mammalia; order Primates; family Galagidae; genus Galago; species Galago senegalensis. The sequence continues at coordinate 47,832 of CAUYTI010068075.1, forward strand.
TATTTTCAATAGCCATTTGGAAATGTTTCAAACCAATTCTCCCTTCATATACCAATTTTATGAAACATAATTCAATTAGTGATAACTAATGTATACTCTTCTGAGACAGAAATCTGACCCTATCTTTTTTATTTTTGTGGGAAAATAAATTATCCTATCATTTTATCAATAAGTTTATATTCAGAATATTTGTAGATGACATAGTATTAAATGGCACATGAAATACAAATAATTAGTACAATCTCTTTTTATTTTTGGAGACAGAGTCTTACTTTGTCACCCTTGGTAGAGTGCCATGGCCTCATAGCTCACAGCAACCTCAAACTCCTAGGCTCAAGTGATTCTCTTGCCTCAGCTTTCCAGGTAGCTGGAACTACAGGCACCCACCATAACGCCCGGCTAATTTTAGAGACGAGGTCTCACTCTGACTCAGGTTGGTCTCAAACCTGTGAGCTCAGGCAGTCCACCCACTCAGCCTCCCAGAGTGCTAGGATTACAAGCATGAGCCACTACACCTGGCCAATACAATCTTTTTATATGAATTAATTTGAATTTTAGTAAAGTTCATGTGCTTTTGGTATTGAATGAAATATAATTGAATTATGAACCAGACAGACAGTAGAAACTGTAATAATTTTAAAAGAAAATTGATAGCTTTAGACTAAATTAATAAAGTATAGGAATTTGGATCATATTTTTGAAACACAAGTAATACACACTATAAAGTGTGCTTAATTACTTTATACATTATAATTTGAATTTCAGGATTTAAAAATAAACAAAAAATATTCCATTGATAAAATCACTGAAATTATAAAGCACTTGTGTGATCAAGTTGTGTGATAATGGAATAATTTATTTAGATGCTAAATGGGTTTTAAGAGAAGTTGGCTGATGAGAAAAGACTTCTCATAGTTCAGGGAAAAGGCAGGGCAGGGGAGTACGGTGATGAGTGGGGGAGGAGGTTCTTACAGTTCAGGGCTGAAGTGGAGAAGGGAGATATGGTGGTAAATTTTATATGTCAATTTCACTGATCTGTAACCTGCCTGTATACTTTCTCAAATATTATCCTGGATGTCCCTATAAGGATGTTTTGGATGAGTTTAGCTATTAAACCCATCGACTAAGTAAAGCGAACTGACCTTTCTCATGTGAGTGGACCTTATCCAAAAATTGTACATTTTGTCAGTCCTTACCAAATTTTCAATTCTCATTTCCTTCAGTACCTGTGTACACCCCTCCAAATGCACATTTGCAGTGTTTCTCCTTCCCACCTGACTTGTGTTACTGAGAACTAAAGCCTGACTGCCCAGATTCTTACTGAAATCCTAGATTTTAAAGCAGCTGCTCTTTCTCAAAGCCCTGAAAGCCAAAGCTGGACAGCCTGATATAGGCTTCAAAAGATTACCTTCTCACAGCAACTCATTTCGGGCAACTCAGGAAGTTCCCAGAATACTTAAATGCTCTGCTCTAAGAATTAACCATAGTTGTGGCACTGATGTCTGTGCTATTACCAAAGACATTGAAACTGCAAGGTGGAAAATATTTCAGATTTTCACTCCTATCTTCACCCCATCATCTAAAAATGTTTTAAGGCTATTCACAGGTGACTCACACCTGTAATCCCAGCACTTTGGGAGCCCAAAGCAGGAGTATCACTTGAAGCGAAATGTTTGCGACCAGCCTGAGCATCTTCAAAAAAAATTAAAAATTAGCCAGATGTGGTAGTAAATGCATTTAATCCTAGCTACTTGGGAGATGAGATGAAAGAACTGTGTGAGCTCGGAGGTTGGATGTTATTGTGAGCTGTGACCATGCCACTAAACTCCAGCCTGGGTGAAAGAGTGAGCCCCTATCTTTACAACTATAAATATGTAAATTAAAAAGAAATTCTTCAAATTCAATCATGATTGGCTTTCCCTAGGATTCAAAAACTGGGTTTATCTTCTGCTTCCATCATTTGCCTTTGTTTTTTCTTATTTGTGTATACATTGCTCTCATTACATTGATGATCATTTGCAGTATATCCAGCAGATAACCTCTACTACCAGGACTGGGACACTGGTGCAATAGAATATGGAGCTATGTGTGCTTGTTTATTGTTGTTCTAAGGTCTGATCTTTCGCTTTACAGATCACTTACTTCCAAACTTCTAACCAAGTCTTTTCTTCATAGCAGTCAACCAGCTCTTTGTTTTCAAAACTTCTTAAGAACTTTCAACTTGGAGAAATGAGGGGATTAACTGCCCCCTGAAGTGGTATTCAGCCCCCCAAATTGTATTAAAAAATCAACACATTCTACCCCACATATGCATAAATGTGTTTATCATCTATGTGTATATGACTGAATAAAAGGAAAAAATAATAAATAAACACTCTGTTATAAAAAAGAAAAAAAAATCACTACTAACTGGAAACATCTAAATAATCAGTATCCATAAAAAGAGACAGTATCTGCACGTAAGCAAAATCTCCCATAATACAGATGTCATTGGCTTTCCTGTGCGGGAGCTTCCTGATTGGGAGGAGATTCACCCTTAACCTAAAGTGAAAATTTGCCTGCCATTAGCCTAAAAGAGCCCCATGGAATCTCCCGTTCTTCTCCACTGAACCTCCCTATCACAGTTTGCTGAGTTGGTATATGCCTGACTATTCAATGAGTCACTCCTTACTGAGTACTCCATGTGTACAGGTAAATAAGACTTTTCTTTTCTCCTGTTAATCTGTCTATTGTCAGTTAATTTACAGGCACCTGACGATTTGGCCCTAAATTGGCGGAGGAGATGATTTCTTCCACAAACATATAGTTTAGTGTTGAGGTGGAGCAGATGGAGTGATCTAGGAGAGGTTCTCACAGTTCAGATTCCAGCGGTCCTTTACAAGTCAGCCCTTATTAATGTCAGGCATACAGCTTTTCTGTTGTGTCAAGCACAACTTTGTGTTTTTAAATTCCCTTTAATATTACTACCCTTTATATAAATACTTTTTGATGGGATATTCAACCTTGTGCCTTTGGTATCTTTTGGTCTTATCTAGTTTATCCTTCAGGCTTTGTTGTGTGATCTCCCACAACAGAGAGTGAGTATAAGACCCAGGCCTGAGTGGTGTGGATTCCCTTCACTCTTGGGCCCATAGTCCTAAAGAAATCCTCATTCCTGGTCTCCTCAGGCCACTTAGCATTAATGATTTCATCAAATATTTTTTTACCTTTAATTCTATTCTTTTCCTCTATTTGTTCCCATTTTATTCTAACTCTAGAATGTATTCCTTAACAACATCAATCTCCATGAAATCTTACTTCTGCCTCTCCCATCAACTTTCCCCTCACCCTTTCCATGCATAAGTATACTGTTTTCATGCTAATAATATGGGTAAACTCATAATACCTCTTAAGGGCGGGGGTTATTATTCTGATATTTATCATATATGGAAAAGCTTTCAAAATTTAAGTAGCTTGTACAGGGTTATAGATCATTTATCATGAAGTAAACTGTGTTTAACTCAGGCTGATTTGATACAAATGAAACCATCTCTATGAAATTAAGGCTTTGAACAAAACTGGAAGGAATAATCAACTCGCCCTTAGCCACTCCCTCCCAGCTTCTTACTGCTGAAAAGTGATGTAGACCTGGTCACAAGGCCCCAAATCCCCTTAATTGTCCCTGAAGTATCATCTTTAATATTAATACACCTCAGGTTTCCTTTCAAGATGTTGTTTAGACTCTCCATTCCAAAGGGTCCACTAACCCCAGCCAATCTGAAGGACACCATTAAGAAACTGACTCAGCTCAAAATTTCTGCATCCTCATGATTTCATGCCTCCATACCCCAACCAATGTGCAATACCAGCTCTTGAGCCGCCTAGTCACAAAAATTCCCTTAAAAACCCCAGCCTATCACCACTGGGGAGGTGGATGTGGATTCCTTTTCACCTGCTTGCTGGGCTGCTCTCTCTCTGGGCACCTCTTCCTGATTCAGTGTACTGGTCTCCCATCACACTGCAGGAAGAAAAATCTCACTCTCTTCCACAAGCCATTTTGCCTGATATTGGGGGATTAAAAATGAGCAAAGCTCAAATGTCAAACAAATTGACATTTTTTGATAGTACAGGGTTCACTATTAAAAACAAATTCAATAATACTTTTTAAAGTATGGTAGGGCAAAGTTCATTCAAGACCACCCAAATAGGCACTGCAGTGAGGAGAGAGATTGAACTTAACTCTGAATATTATCATGGACAGAAAGAAATTCAGAGCCACAGAGCAAGATGGGGATCAGAGGATGGAAAATTATTGAGGAGATGTGGTAGTGAAAGCATGCTGGAGCTTTAAACAAGGAGTTCTTGGATAGTCAGACAAAGAATTGAAAGACACGCCACCAACGAACACAGAGCTACAAAAAGAGACGAGGAGGGGTGACTGTCCCTTGTGAAAAGACAGCCAGAGAAAAGTCTGCTTGCCAGCCTCATGGCCATCTATCCACATATCTCCCAGGGAAGCCTGTCTAGTCACACCAGGGGTATCTCAGCCACAGGCTTAGTTGACAGACCCCTTCCAAGTGGATGGAACAACCAGGATGAAATAAAGAAGACACTCCATGTTAGAGTATTCAGAGTTTATTAAAAGACATAAAAAAGCTCTACAGAAATAAAGACAAGGCTTAATAGTAGAGAGGTGACCATAATGTCTGGCCATCCCCTACTCAAATCTTTACTTCTTTATATACCCAAAGCTACCTTTCTCTAGTGTGGCATTCTTTCTTAATTTGCATAGTCCCAGCAATCCCCTCTCCACTCTTCTGTATCAAAGCCAGTATTTCTGGGAAGATCAGAGTCTCCTACCCTAGTCCTTACTGGCAATTGAGATAAGACCTTGGTGCAAGATAAACACCTGCTGTCGATTCTAAAATCAGTCACAGCATCATTCACTCTGCAAAGAAGATGACTTCCCCACCTTCTCAAGACCTCTCTCTCAGCAGCACTGGCACCCTTGTTTCCTCTGGTTCCCTCTGCCTTTAGATAAGTTCATTCCTATTTTCATCTTCTCTGACCTAAGCTTTGTTTTACTGATTTGCTACTGTTTGCCTTCCTTTCAGAGAGTCCCTCTGTGTTTGAACAGAGGCTGTTTTTTGCTTTTCAGAGACCTTCGTCCTGGGGGGAGGGAGATCTGGGGAAACTCACCTAAGGGAATGCCTTCTGAAGACAGGCAAGGGTGATCAGATGTCTCCTGGGGATGCCGGGGAATGAGGAAGCCCAGCAGATATGGAAGGTGATCAGACATCAAGAGGGGAATTTTTGTTAAACTGATTTAGCAAGCTTCTTTGCTAAAACTGGATTTTACAAGGAAATGCACACATGTGCCCAGGAGAAGGTTCAAAAGCCAAGCAAAGAATTTTTGTCAGTATACAATTATAACTAAAAGCACAAAAAATCTGTCATAAACATTCTCAGTTTAGACAATAAAAAGGATAGTTATATTCAAAATTTGTTTATCAGATCATGTGGAGGAATACTGGTGCTTCACTGTTTAGAGCACACTCTACCACTTTATCTGATTTTGATTCTGATTCTATAGGGCCTCTGTGCCTTTCATTGCCTTGGAGCTATTTTCCAAGTCTGCTAATTGTTGAGAACTGAAGGAAATGCAAATGAGGCTTATCTATTGAGATGCAAATAAATTCAGTCTGCAAGAGTTATCTTGATGGTCTTCTCCTGCCCACACTCTTGGAAAAGCCAGTTTTGTAACCATTTGCAAATTAATTTTAGTATTTCTGATGTATAATTAGGTTTCTTCTTAGGTTTCTCCTTTGAACTAGAATTTACATTATGGATTCTGTTAATGAATCAAACTGAAGTCCACACCCTTTGTGCAAGAAAGCCAAATGCGGGAGTGGAGAATTGCAGTGGCAAAAAGAGGCTTTCTTTGCAGGATGCCATGCAAGAAGAATGAGCAGCTAATGCTTGAGACTCAAATTCACCCAGGGCTTCCTGAGTTGGGGCTTGTAACAGCAGAGTGTCTGACAGGCCAGCAAAATTGCAAATCAATATGTGGAAGTTATACATTGGTCGGTCTCCAGAAGATGAGAAATTCTCAGAGGGTTATGTGGATTTAGAGATTCTTGGATTTGTGGATAGGAATACTAACTGGCTGTGGGCTTCAAGGGGGATGAGAGGAAAGCACATTCCGCTGAGTAAGGACATTTGCAGGGCCATGGAAACATGATGGGAACACTGTGACTCAACCCGTCAAGATGTCCCTCACAAAACAGTGTCCATATTTGACAGAGGGTGAATCATTAATGTACTAAGAACTGGAAAAATCAGCAGTTAGATCAGGACTCAGCAAATCTCACCAAAAAAGGATGAGAATGTGGGCATCAGGCAACCTAGGTCATCAACGACCATTAGAGAGGGACAAAGGTGCCCAGAGACACAGAGAGACCAATGAGAGAGTTACACAAATAATTTCAAAGGGAGAGAAGGAGGTTATTTATGCCTTTGCATTGCCTTTTTGTTGGAGTCTTTCTCTTCTCACTTGTGAGAGAGACTCATTTCCAACTCCCTGGAAGTGTACCAAGCTTTCTGTTGACTTAAGCTCTCTCTTTTTATATTAAAGGCTGTGCAAAGTTGCTCTTAACCTTTCCTTCATCCTGCTTGCCTGGCTGCTGTGCTGCTTTCAGTCTCTAGGCACTTTTGCTTTCTATTCCAGCAGTGCTCTGGTTGATCTCAATTCCACTGAGTAATGGAACAAGGTGGAGAACTGGGACCAAAACAGCAATAACAGATCCTTCCTGGTGAAATTTAGAACAAAGAATTTAATTGCTTAGTTCTCCCTTATTTGTATTTTCCATCTGATAGCTTCTGGGAACACAACTCTAGAACAAATGTTAAGATGCCATCTTTCAGTGTTTGCCAGAAACCCAGATACCTCAGGACTATGGCTCACTTGAAGGGCACTGCGGTCATTGGGCTGCCCATTCACTTCTTCAAGGCTAGGCACATGCCTGGAATTTCCCACCAAAGAACTCAAGATTTTCCTTTATTTCTACGCTTGGAAAGGGGGGCTGACAGTCCCCTCATAGAGGTCCCTGCTCAGTCTCTTTCCCTCAGGAATGTGTTATGTAAAATCTTGGACTTGTGTTAATTTATGTCTATATAAAAATCATCATTTTACTTAATGTTATCCTTTAACAATAAATGTGTAGAATGATAATCCTTTTTTAAACACTTGCATAATGATAAACCTAGAAGAAACTCAAGAGGCTATTTATTTAACTAATGTATTATTTAACCAATTTATTTAGATTAGTCAACTGAGATATACTAAAATTCATTTGCCCATCTTTTCCTACCCACTTAATACCACAGCTCAAACCTGATAGAGAATCCCTTGATTCCAATTCCCATGCTGTTCCCTCATTTGTAACATATAATTTTATTATATTTATATTATTCCTATATAAATATATCTTAAGTAAAAAAGAAAAAAAGTGACAACTGAAAATTCATAATCTAAATAAGCATGTTAATCAGCACAGTGATGAATAATTTGGCCAAAGGAGGAAATTCAACCTTGGTTCATCCTGCTTCCTGCAGATACTGGTTACTTAAATTAGTTATATGAAAAGGTGACTTTAGTGGAAGACTATCCATCATATAAAGCAGACCCTGGAGGGTTATCAGATCTTAGCTCTTTTCATAGTCTTTGAGTGACTTCACAACTTGCAGGTAACTGACAAACATGTTAATTTTGTCCTTTCTGTAATTATTTTAATTGACTGCCTCCATTTAAGGAATAGCAGTTTTGTCCCACTTGAAATTTATCTCAATATTATTTTATTCAATATAAATTTGTGATGTTTTTACATTTCCTCTGAATGGGTTGTAATATCTGTCCTGCTCCCTCATATAACGTAAATGAATACGTTCTTTTGAAACCACCCTTATAAATGGATGGAAGGTGCAAGGCAAGAACTAGAGTAAAGGGCCCAAACCGTGTGAAGGACGAGGCTTAGCTAAAAATAATGATAATAATCAGCCACTATTTCCTTGTTTCCTTGATAATAATTAGCCCCCTTGTTTGCTTCTTTATAACTGCTACCCTGGAGTCACATGTAGTTGTTGGTTATAAAGATTCTTAAGTTTTTTCCCATAGATAGAATGACCTTATAACCCTAAAAGTAGTTTCTGAGGGATTGTCCAGGCTCCGCATTCCAGAGGATCAGCTGACTGGCCTAGACCAAGAAATTCACTCAACTGGTCCTGCAACCCTCACTCAAGAACCTGACGCTATGTCTAGGTGCCTGTGGCTCAAGCCGCTAAGGCGCCAGCCACATACACCTAAGGTGGCGGGTTCAAATCCCCAGCCCCGGCCTGCCAAACAACAATGATGGCTGCAACCAAAAAATGGCCAGGCGTTGTGGCGGGCGCCTGTAGTCCCAGCTACTTGGGAGGCTGAGGCAGGAGACTGGCTTGAGCCCAGGAGTTACAGGTTGCTGTGAGCGTGATGCCATGGCACTCTACCCAGGGGGATAGCTTGAGGCTCCGTCTCAAAAAAGAAGAACCTGGCACTACATTCCAGAGGATTGGCTAATCCACCAAGTAGTGGTCCATGTTAAGGGGAAGCCAATGCACTGGGACAGCAGGTGTCACGGTAGAGAAAGTGTTTAGTTTTATGGGTGCCATGCAAGGACATGGAAGGAATTTTCTGCTAATTAGCTGGGTTTGGTGCCAGACCATAGGGGTGTAGAAATTGTCTTTGTGTAAGTCAATTTGGGGGTGGAGATTGCAGTACTAGTTGAATCAGTTCCTTGGTATGGGCCACTGGTCTAGGTGGGTCAGCCATTTCACTGGAATGCAGTTCCTGGGAGAGATCTCAAAAATCATCCTTCGGTTTTGCAAGGATGGTATAATCTTTATCACCATCAGCTATGTGAGGCCTGAGCAGGAATTATTGGAAAGCAGCCAAGGGGCAGATGGGTGGTTATTACCATTGTTTTTAGCTATACCTATGCCATTGTAGAATTTCAGCCCCTTGCCACAGTTCTCACCTTGCATCTTTTACTGATTTGAAAAGGGCAGTTTCACTACCCTCTCCTTTAATCAGACTCAACATAAAAATATATAGTTTTCCCGTGTGCTTGGGTTTTATTTCTGAAAGCTTCTATGTCACTTGAAAGTTTGACAAATATAGTTGTTATGCTTTTCTCTTGTTAATCTGTCTTTTGTTTTAAGTATAATAAAGTAAAGTTACCTCATTTTCTCCACTCCAGTAAGTTTTTATTTGTTGACACTTTGGCTCAATCAATTGCAGAAAGCAGCAATAAAAATTTACAGTGACGACAACATTGAAATCACTTCTCATATCCCTCATGACCATGGAAAAATAGAATATGTGATGCATTCTTCTCTACTCTAGGAAATGGTTATTTGGTTTGTCTTCTTTCCAAAATGTTAATCACACTGACCTCATTCTGTGTCATAGACATTCCCCCTGATGCCCAGGAAATGTTTTGTTCTGAAGTCTAACTGCCTTTGCCCATATTATTATGCTCAATAATTAACAAATAAGCAAAAATTATTTTATTAAGTAAAAGATTATCATTAAAAATATATTCTTCAGAAATTGTTGAGTACTTCTATAGATACAATTTTCATTATCAAAGAGAAATAAGAATTGAATTTTTACCAGCATCAAATATACCCATAGACAAATAATTCCAATAAGGTATGAAGAGAAGGCTGTGGCAGCAGGTCACCAAGGTGCTCCTAGAGCAAGACTGTCATATGTAACTGAAAGAGAGAGCGTCTGACAAGCCTGTGAGTTCTCCTGTGCAAATGGGGAGGTAGTGTGGGGCAGTGGAGATGGATTTGCATTGGAAAAGTGATTTACAGTGTGAAGTGTGATAAAAAAGGATAAGGGTGGAGGGGTGACATATTGTAGTTTAGCATAACTTCTCTAGCATTCTTGCAAAAAGTTTTGGAAAAGTAGCTATTTTTTAATGGCATTTTCTAGTGGTGTTTTTTTTTTTATTGAATGTTAACTATGTACATTAATGCACTTCTGGGGTACAGTGTGGGGTCTTCACATGCATTCCAAAATACTTCCATCAAACTGGTCAACACAGCCTTCATGTCATTTTCTCAGTTATTGCTTTAAAACATTCACATTCTACTCTTAGAAAGATTCACCTGTACCCCTATAAGACAAACCTCAGAAGTGATCCCTCCAAACCCCCTC
>CAUYTI010068076.1:0-11800 GCA_963575145.1 Galago senegalensis
AGAGTAAAATCTCTAATTTCATCAATCAGAAATGGCAAAGATGAAATAACAACAGACTCCTCAGAAATTCAAAAAATCCTTGATGAATATTATAAGAAACTCTATTCTCAGAAATACAAAAATTTGAAGGAAATAGACCAATAGTAGGAAGCATGACACCTTCCTAGACTTAGCCAGAATGAAGTGGAAATGTTCAAGTTCTGAAATAGCATCAACTATACAAAATCTCCCTAAAAAGAAAAGCCTGGGATCAGATGGCTTCACATCAGAATTCTACCAAATCTTTAAAGAAGAACTAGTACTTATATTACTTAACCTTTTCCAAAATATAGAAAAAGAAGGAAAACTACCCAACACATTCTATGAAGCAAATATCACCTTGATCCCCAAACCAGGAAAAGACCCAACAAGAAAAGAAAATTATAGACCAATATCACTAATAAATATTGATGCAAAAATATTCAACAAGATCCTAGCAAACAGAATCCAGCAACATATCAAACAAATTATACACCATGACCAAGTAGGTTTTATCCCAGGGTCTCAAGGCTGGTTCAACATACATCAATCTATAAATATAATTCATCACATAAACAGAATAAAAAACAAAGACCATATGATTCTCTCAATTGATGCAGAAAAAGCTTTTGATAATATCCATCATCCTTTCATGATCAGAACACTTAAGAAAATTGGTATAGAAGGGACATTTCTTAAACTGATAGAGGCCATTCACAGCAAACCTACAGCCAATATCATATTGAATGGAGTTAAATTGAAATCATTTCTACTCGTATCAGGAAACAGGCAAGGTTGCCCATTGTCTCCACTGCTTTTTAACATTGTAATGGAAGTCTTAGCCATCGCAATCAGGCAAGAGAAGGTGATCAAGGGTATACAAATAGATAGACTCTCACTGGATTAAAGATTTAAACTTAAGACATGAAACTATAGGCTCGGCGCCTGTGGCTCAAGTGGCTAAGGTGCCAGCCACATACCCCTAAGGTGGTGGGTTCGAATCCAGCCCAAGCTCGCCAAACAACAATCATGGTTGCAACCAAAAAACAGGCAGGCGTTGTGGCGGGCACCTGTGGTCCCAGCTACTTGGGAGGCTGAGGCAGGAGACTCACCTGAGCCCAGGAGTTGGAGGTTGCTGTGAGCTGTGATGTCACAGCACTCTACCCAGGGGGACAGCTTGAGGCTCTGTCTCAAAAAAAAAAAAAAGACATGAAACTATAAAAATACTAGAATAAAGTGCAGGGAATACACTTGAAGAAATCAGCCTGGGCAAATATTTTATGAGGAAGACTCCCCAGGAAATTGAATCAACACCAAAAATATATTACTAGGATCTGATCAAACTAAAAAGCTTCTGCACAGCCAAGAACACAGTAAGTAAAACAAACAGCCCTCAGAATGGGAGAAGATATTTGCAAGTTATATCTCCAACAAAGGTTTAATAACTAGAATCCACAGAGAACTCAAATGTATTAGCAAGAAAAGAACAAGTAATACCATCTCAGGGTGGGCAAGGAACTTGAAAAGAAACTTCTCTGAAGAAGACAGGCACACGGCTTACAGACAAATGAAAAAATGTTCATCATCCTTAATCATCAGAGAAATGCAAATCAAAACCACTTTGAGATATCATCTAACCCCAGTAATATTAGCCCATATCACAAAATCCCCAAACCAGAGATGTTGGCGTGGATGTCGAGAAAAGGGAACACTTCTGCACTGCTGGTGGGAATGCAAACAAATACATTCCTTTTGAAAAGATGTTTAGAGATCACTTAGGGATCTAAAAATAGACCTGCCTTTTGATCCTTCAATTCCTCTAGTAGGTATATATCCAGAAGGCCAAAAATCACTTTATAACAAAGATATTTGCAACAGAATGTTTATTGCAGCCCAATTCTTGATTGTTAAGTCATGGAAGAAGCCCAAGTGCCCATCAACCCATGAATAGATTAATAAATTGTGGTATATGTACACCATGGAATATTATGCAGCCTTAAAAAAGATGGAGACTTTACCTCTTTCATGTTTACATGGATGGAGCTGGAACATAGTCTTCTTAGCAAAGTATCTCAAGAATGGAAGAAAACGTATCCAATGTACTCAGCCCTACTTCATATGAAACCAATTTATAGCTTTCATATGAAAGCTATAACCCAACTATAGCCCAAAAAGAAGGGGAAAGAGGAGAGGCAGGGGAGGGGAGGGGGGAGGAGGGGTGACGGGAGGGTAATTGATGGGACCACACCTACAGTGCATTTTACAAGGGTACATGTTAAATTTACTAAGTGTAGAATAAAAATGTATTAACACAATAACTAAGAAAATGCGGTGAAGGCTATATTAACCAGTTTGATGAAAATATTTTACATGGTATATAAAACCAGCACATTGTACCCCATGATTCCATTAACTAATGTATATAGCTATGATTTAATTTAAAAAAAAAAAAACATTGAGTTATGAAGCCCTAGGCCAAAGGATCGCTGCACTATTGGGAATCAAAAAAATCCAAACTGAAAGTTGGCTACTTATTTTATTCAATCTTTCAAACCAGAGAAAAATCCAGATGCAATTACCTTTTACTAAAGAAAGATGTATTTCAACCAGCTGGTTGCATCTACCACACACACAACACACAACACACAGTAAACCCTGTAGCCACTGGAACAAATACCCTGCTTTCTCCCAAAACCCACTCCCTTACCAAACAGTGCACAATGATTGCTTTCCTTCCAGACTCTCCCTCAACTCTGGGAGAAATGAAGCAAGAAGGAGCAGCTTTTCCATCAAAACCCCCCAGAGACCCAAACACACTTTACAAATTTGAATCGGTACATTTCATGCAGACTTGGACTAATCTCCCCAAAAACAAACAGGCCACCACAGTAAGCAAAGTTACACAAAATTATATTGTATATTTAATAACGCAGCTAAGTCAAGTTTCTACACCTATACCACTCATATATTTCCCTAATGACAGAAGCAGGAGAGAAGAGATTAAAAGTGCCCTGGGAGCCTTCCTGACCACACTCACATGACAGCAAGTGTTATTCAGAGATGGGGAAAGAGTTCTGCTGAGCAACTTCTTTTTCTTGGAGGGCAATAAATGTGGCATCTGAAGAAGAAGGAACTATGGATTCCTTTCCCTTCCCCTCATAGGCAAACAGGGCAGGTAGGTCTATAGATTCATTTCACCAAAAGGATCTGCCACAATGCCCAGCTTTTTTTTTCTTTTTTGGTTATAGTTGTCATTGTTGTTTGGCAGGGCTGGATTTGAACCCACCAGCTCTGGTGTATGTGGCTGGCGCTCTAACCAGTGAGCTACAGGTGCTGAGCCTATAAATCACAAATCTTAAGAACAGGATTATTGATATCAGGATGAGAACATGGGAGAGGTTATGTGGGAGGCAGAGGAAAAGGTCCTTGCCTGCCACCTTCCTTTGGAGTCTACTGATTTTCCTTCTATGTTTTTTTGAGTATCTAAACATGACTCTAAGCACACAACTATTTATTTATTTATTTATTTATTTATTTATTTATTTTGAGATAAAGTCTCACTCTGTCACCCTGGGTAGAGTGCCAGGTTGTCATAGCTCATAGCAACTGCAAACTCTTGGCCACAAGTGATCCTCTTGCCTCAGCCTCCTGAGTAGTTGAGACTATAGGCACCTGCCACCCCACTCGCTAGCTTTTTTATTTTTAGTAGAGATGGGGTTTCACTCTTGCTCAGGCTGGTCTCAAACTCCTGAGCTCAAGCAATCCACCTGCCTCAGCGTCCCAGGGTACCAGGATTATAAGCGTGAGCCACCACACCTGGCCATACATAACTAGTATTAAATGTCATCCTTCACAACTGTTTAATAATCAAAAACTCAAGGTCATGGAAGGGAGGGAAGGCAACATTAGACACAGGACAGAATATCTACTTTCTCCCAGTCATGATGACCTCAAATTAAGCCTAGGGTTTGAGGATTCAGGTTTCATACTACAAATGCCTGAGTATACGCATATATACAAGTGAATAAAGTAGAAAAGCCCTGGTATCAAAGACAAGTAAAATGAACAGGTCTGACAAATTATTTTAAATAGAAGAAAGAGATTAACTGAGTAAAGAGCTATGCTAGGTCTCCTAACTGTCCAGGTTCCCTCCACCTACATAAGGGATAAACAATGAATATTTGCCCTAGAGGACAGCTGCTGCCTTCATCTCTTCATGTTCTTCATGAGGGCTCCAGGGTCACATCACATCAGTGATACACTAAAACAGGAATGATGGCAGAGCAGGGTACAGAAGGCAGCCATTGAGAGCAAGGCCACTATAAGGGGAAAAGGAAGAGAGATTCCCACTAGGGTTCCACATCAGGAAGCCTATAAAAGAACAATGTAACTCCCTGAGGGCCAAAAGAAGCTCAGGCAAATTGTAGATACTTCAGAGTAGTTAAAGCCAGTAAGCAAATATTATACCAGAAAAGAAAAGAGTTTCACTCTGGCATTTCAAGAATGAAACCTGGCATATATTTGTTTGTTTGTTTTTGAGACAGAGTCTCACTCATTTGCTTCAGACTACAGTGCTAAGCATCAACCTAGCTCACAGCAAACCTCAAAACCTTGATCTTCCCACCTCAATCTCCTGAGTAGCCAGAACTACAGGCACCTGCCACAACACCCAGCTTTTTCTATTTGCAGTAGAGACAGAGTCTTACTTTTGCTCAGGCTGGTCTCGAATTCCTAATCAGGAATGTTAGGATTACAGGTGTGAGTCACCACACCCAATCCCTTTTAGTTTTTAGAGTATTTTTATATAAATTATTGTAGGCCATTTTCACAATAATCTAGTAAGGTCTGTAAAGAAAAGAGTATTCATGTTTAATAGATGAGGAAATTGAGGCTAGGAGAGGGAATGATTTTCTTGAGGCTGCCGTGCTAGCTGGTGGCATAGCCAAATTCATCTCCTAGACTACTCTAAGTAACAGACCCTAAAGCTAAGAGGCAGTGTCTCCCAAGATTGAGAAAATGGATGAGTTTATTAAAAGGTTTAAATACATGGTCAAAGTGAGAAGAGGCTCGGCACCTGTGGCTCAAGTGGCTAAGGCGCCAGCCACATACACCTAAGGTGGCAGGTTCAAATCCAGCCTGGGCCTGTCAAACAACAATGACGGCTGCAACCAAAAAATAGCCAGGTGTTGTGGCAGGCGCCTGTGGTCCCAGCTACTTGGGAGGCTGAGGTAGGAGACTCGCTTGAGCCCAGGAGTTGGAGGTTGTTGTGAGTTGTGATGCCACAGCACTCTACCCAGGGGGACAGCTTGAGGCTCTGTCCCAAAAAAAGAAAGTGAGAAGAAAAGGATTTAATAATAGGTAAAAAGATCCTACAGCCATCATGCCCCATATATTGTTTGGGAAAGAGAAAAAGGGCAGCGCTAATACCAGCATATATCCTGATCATCCAGTGTAAAGACAAAATCTCAAATAAAAACTATTCTTAAAAAGAATTTATTGATGTCTTGGATTGTCTCAAATAATTGTGGGTCAGAAGCTGAACAGCCGCCAACTATTCCAGGCCAAGAAAATATACCAAGAAGACCAGAAGACTCCGAAGAAGAATGTGAAGAAAACACAAGACCCAGTGTTCACCAAACATGAGACATGTCAAAGAGTTAGCAATAGGTCTAGCACAAAGCAAATGACTAATAAATGTTAGCTGCTAGTAGTAGTGGCAGTCAAACAGTAGTAGTAGTAGTAAGTATAGGAAGTTAAGTCCTTCTGTAAAGCCAGTCTCCAAACTGTGGCCCCAAAGCCCAAACTCAGTTTATTGTGATCTCAAATGCTTCTTAATGATGAGGGCGGACTCTGCCCTCAACCTCTTTTATTGACACCATCTTCAAGAGTTGCTGTGCTGTATTCTAAAAGGTGGCTTAAACATTCCAGAGGCAGTGGCTGGAGTAGAGAAATGTGGGGGTGAGGGAATAAGGGTGAGCCTGTGTGTTCTTTGGCCTCAATCTCCATGAAGAATGCAGAGGGACAATCTCCAACCCTGAAGAGCTTCCCTCCTGCACCAACCCCACTCCAGTCTTCAGCCAGCAGATGTGCACAAACAACTACTAAGACAAAGTCACCAGCACACCTGTCACCTCCCACAGGCTGTCCTGCCTTCTTTCAAACACTATACATATCCAGCCTCCAGACCCCTAATCCTGGCTAATTGGTCTTAAAGAGGGTAGCATTAGAAAGAAACTGAGGAGGGGACAAAACTCGATGGCTCCATTTTCCACTCTCTTCTCCCACACACTTAGCCTTTCCACTCCCTGCTGGTCTTTCCTTCCCTGTTTCCTAGGATTGCTAGAATGATTTGTTCTAAACAGCGACAGGTTTATAGGTTAGCTGACACCTCAGCTCTGTGGAATTTTAATTAACTTCTCCCATCGTCAATATGCTAAGGAATGGGGTCTCCATTCTCTGGGGTCAGCAATGTGTTTCAGGTCTTGCTATATCAGCCGTCAAATTGAAGAATTAATGACGTGGTTAATCGGCTCTAATTCTTAGGAAGAAAAGAAATCTGAAAAGGAGGTGTGGAAGGGAGCAGGAGGAAGGGTACAGGCTTCATGGAGTAAGGAAAAAGGCTGAGCAAAGAAGGGGGACCAACTCACTCTTTTTTTTTTTTTTTTTTTTTTTTGAGACAGAGCCTCAAGCTGTCCCCCTGGGTAGAGTGCCATGGCATCACGCTCACAGCAACCTCCAACTCCTGGGCTCAGGCGAGTCTCCTGCCTCAGCCTCCCAAGTAGTTGGGACTACAGGCGCCCGCCACAACGCCTGGCCATTTTTTGGTTGCAGCCATCAACCCCAGGCCCCGGGCTGGGGATTCGAACCCGCCACCTTAGGTGTATGTGGCTGGCGCCTTAGCCGCTTGAGCCACAGGCACCGAGCCTGACCAACTCACTTATAAAGTAAGTGATTGACTTAAACCCAGTATTGGACATCAGCAGCCCCACAGCTTTCACATTTCTATTTGGGTGGGGAGTGAGGGGTGAAGAAAGTAGGATAAGAACCTAAGCAAATACTCTGGCAGAACAGGTATAGGAGAGAGAGCCTATTTACCCTGTTGGGTGGGGGAAAGAGACTCTGCCTTGGTTGTAGAGAACCTGGAAAGCAGAAGTTGGGATTCAAAGCACACATATTCATAAATAAAGCTTGAGAAATACCAGTCAGGCCAAAGGGTAGGATAAAGGGTAAAAATTTCACACTTCTGCTATAATCATCAATGTCTCTATTCCACATATATATGTCTTCATTTAAGGGCCCAGGTGGATAAAGGCCCCAAGCCTCTCCTGATGACTCAACTCTGTGAGGGATACCACAGAGGACATTTTCTAAGAGGAACAAAGCAGAGATATGAGTTACGAGAGCAGGCTGGCTGGTGTTGCCATCTCCCAGGGATGCTAGGTGACCTCTGCTGTGGAAACAACCCCAGAGGGCATCTGGTCCAGAAGAGACACCTCTGTTAACAGCTGAACTCTTATTACATTCTAATATAGTATACTTTCCTTAACATTAGCCCTCAGAGGTTATCTCAACCTCATGCATGTACAGTTACCTAAAGACCTCAAATCTCTGGAGGGTTTTTAAATCTCCACGGAAGCAGTTCAAACCAACCTAGAATATATAAGAACATAGAAAAGACCTGGTGTGGTGGCTCATGCCTGTAATCTTAGCATTCTGGGAGGCCAAGGTAGGAGGATTGCTTGAGGTCAGTTCAAGATAAGCCTGAGCAAAAGTGAGACTCTGTCTCTACCCAAAATAGAAAAAATAGCAGGGTGTGGTGGTGAGCACCTATAGTTCCAGCTACTCAGGAGTCTGAGGCAGGAGAATCACTTGAGCCCAGGGGTTTGAGGTTGCAGTGAGCTATGATGATGCTATTGCACTCTACCCAGGGTGACAGAGCAAAATGCTATCTCAAAAAAAAAAAAAAAAAAGAATATGTAAGTAGAAAATTTTCTAGCTCACCTAACCTAGTAAAATGAAAGCATTATTATATAGGACAAAACCATATCCAAAATTGTCTCCCTTACCTGAGTAATGGGCTGATAGCAATGGACCAGACTCGATCTTCAGTCTGGATGGTGTGTAAGCACTGCCCCAGCTGGCCTAAGGCCAAAGGCCACACCTGGAACAGGAGAGATGATCTCATTGGCATTGCCTGGAATAAATGGGGAAGAGTGGTGCACCAGGAGGGGTAACTATGTGGGGGAGGGAGGAGGATGAGGAAATGGAGAATCTTTTCTGCTCTGTACACACCAAGTTCAAAGTATCAGCAGATGGGCCTCTCCAACTTCTGGCTCACCTACCAGCCAGATAGACCCTAGCTCCCCATTCTGACTACCCTCTTTTATTTCTACCCAAGAGCCCTTTTACTAGGTCAGTTTTATAACAGAGAATCAGAAGTTCCACATTCCTCAGCTGAGACTTAACTAAAAAGTGGGCAGACAGGGCTTGCCACTCTCAGCAACTTTCCCGTGTTTGTGGATTTCCTTTCTCCTATCTCTCACCAAGATCTTACTTTGGGAAAGTAGGGAGAGAGAGGAATCAAGGTGCAGTATAGGTGGACAGTGAAAGAATTAAAGAGAGGTGCAAAAAGAAAGATGCAAGCAAAGGAAAGAATGGAAGAAGAAAGACTTCAAAAAAGGAAGGTGGTATATTGTTGTTTGTTTGTTGATAATGCCCAGGATCCAATGCTATTCATGTCAGCAGGGAATTTAGCACCTAGTGTCACCAAAAGTAGCAGAAAAGCTTAACTCTTTTAAGCTACCATATCTCCTACAGGTTAAAAATATTGCTTAGAGCACATTATCTGGTCTCTATCGGTCAGGAATGTACATTAGCAGCTACTCTGGGCTTAACTCTAATCAACACTCACAGGGCCCTCTCAGCAGTCAGTACATTTAGACATCTTCCATTAAGCCCAGGGCTCCCCCCTCACCTCACTCTACCCCAGATGATACACAGGGACATAAGCCTCTAACCAAACAGAAAGAAAACCTCAAATGTACAGGGCTGTCCCCAGACAGCAACCATGGAGGGATTGTGAGGCAACTAGATGGACCAATGACCTCTCAAGGTCCCTGCAGTGCTATAAGGGGAACAGGCAAAACTCAGAAGGACCTTAGATGGAAGAACTTTAAAGGAAACATTCCTTGAGTTTAAGGGGTAGGTGATGGAGTGGGGGTGGTCCTGTCTTCTTAGGGTCACATGATTATCTCTTCCCTATAAAAGGAGAAAGTATTTCTCAGAGTTTGTGTGTATATGATAGGGGTGGGGGATAGGAAGATCATGTAACTTTTTCCAATACAGGGAAAATTAAATAAATTTAACAAGAAGATCCTGAATGAGGATGGACATTTAAAAAAGGTAAATACCACAACTTTTTCTGAAGTGCCATGATTTTGGCTAACTTTTTGGAATCCATAGTTAGCAATAACCAGATGCACTTCTAATGTTCTTTTTTACACTGCCCCATAAGAAAACTTTGCCTTTTCCCTGATACAGACTTCCTGGGAGGCAGGTTCTTGCTTGGGAGGTGGAGAGAAACGAAGGACTCTGAACATAAAATCTGTAGGAAAACGTAGACCTGAATTCACAAGTGTCCTCCATGGAAAGGGTTGGTGGATTCCTAGATTCTCCAAACCACAGAACAAGGTTCCTGGCCTCCAGGAATGGCTCAGAAGCATGTTGACAATTCTGAGCAAGATCTTGGGAAAGTTCATGCTCACAGGATACCCTAGACCCCAGCCGCACACCATCCTCCAGAAACATGAGTCTCTGGCACCTGAGGGACAGGAGTTGAGTTGCTACAAATGATCATATCTTTGCCCTCCCTGGCCAAATTCAAAATAGACCTATTCTGGGAAAAGACTCATGGGGGTGGACATTTACACTATCCTTTTAAAAAACAGATCAGTGGCCAGATTCGGGGGCTCCTGCCTGCAATCCTAGCACTCTGGGAGGCCAAGGCAGATGGACTGCTTGAGTTCAGGAGTTCCAGACCAGCCTGAGCAAGAACCAGACCCTGTCTACTAAAAATAGAAAAACTAGCCAGGTGTTGTGGTGGGCGCCTATAGTCCCAGCTACTAAGGAGGCTGAGGCAAGAGGATTGCTTAAGCCCAAAAGTTTGAGATTGCTGTGAGCTATGATGATACTATGACACTCTACCCAGGACAACAGAGTAAGACTCTATCTCAAAAAAAAAAAAAAAAAAAAAGTAGATTGGGGTTTTTTTTATATCATGTCTCTTAAAATGACCAAAGCCTCTGACTAAAAGTTTTCTAAAATTGCAGCCTGTGGTTATAGAAAAAACATGCATAGGCTTTAGAATCTGACCAATCTAGGTTTGAACTGTAGTTGTTACTTATTATTTTTGATCATAGGGATGTTTTTAACTACTTAGCCTCGGTTTTTTCATATGTGAAATGATAAATAATGCCTATCTTTCATGTTTTAGTGTAGAAAAGTAAAAGTAAGCATGAAGCACAGCATCCCAGTATTTAGCAGATATTAGGCAATTAACAATGGTGACTCTTATTACTACAGAAAAAAACTGGATACAAATATGCACCAATAGGAAAAATGGTAAGTAAACTGTGGTAAGTCCACTATGAAACCATTAAAGATGACATGACTAATTTGTAATAATAATGGAAAATCTTATAAAATAGATATAGTAGGCTATACTAAATATCCAAGATATAAGTACAATTAATTATGTGGGAAAAATTTACCCTAAAGAAGAAAATGAATAAATACAAAGTGCTTTGCACAGTGGCCAGATATATTCCATACAGTTATAAAACAAACAAGCAAACCTGTGTTTTGAAAAATGACTGAAAGAAGAAAAAACAAGCAGCTTAAATGCTTTTTCCTCCTTCATAAAGTCTTCCTTTCCAAGACAGATGTGATCTTTCCACCCTCTGAACTTTCTAGCCTTTTCCCTAGAGCCTTATACTTCACATCCTAGCCACTTCCAATCAGCCTAATAGCCAGGTGTGTACACATGTCTCATCTCCCTTTAAGGAGAGAGGCTGTATCTTTCTCACCTTTGAAAAGCCCAGGTGCCTCATACATCAAGCTTCACGTACAGTAGGCACTTATAAGGAAGAATAGAAAAATAAGGGAAGAAATGAAGGAATGGTCAGTACAAACCCAGGCCCACCAAGAATATAAGATACCATCTGTTCACATCTCAGGAGATGGGGCTGGCCCCACTAAAACCCAGAGAAGCAATATAAGCTAACTAATAGTAAACCTGAAACTAGGGTTGCAAGTATGGGAAGGAAGAGGGCTCTCTGGGCAGTCTCTAGCTCAGAAGCATTGCAAAGAGAATATCTTGTTTCCTTTCACCAATAAAACAAATCTCTGTCCTAAAATATAGTACATATTTGGGGAACTCCCCCCAAAAGCAGGCTATAGATAGTTATTGGCAAATATCCCTACAAATTCTTTTTTTGTTTGTTTGTTTGAAACAGAGTCTTGGCTCAGCGCCTGTGGCTCAAGCGGCTAAGGCGCCAGCCACATACACCTAAGGTGGCGGGTTCGAATTCCCAGCCCGGGCCCGCCAAAACAACAATGATGGCTGCAACCAAAAAATGGCCAGGCGTTGTGGCAGGTGCCTGAAGTCCCAGCTACTTGGGAGGCTGAGGCAGGAGACTCACTTGAGCCCAGGAGTTGGAGGTTGCTGTGAGCGTGATGCCATGGCACTCTACCCAGGGGGATAGCTTGAGGCTCCATCTCAAAA